>OMKZ01022934.1:10726-28804 GCA_900302535.1 Neoniphon sammara | reverse complement strand
AATGAAACTAATATTTACTGAACAACATTTAGTGAAATATGGCACAGGGCATTGAGGCTAGGGGGTTGCAAGAAGTCATAATTTCAATATCTATGCACCCACAGAATCCAAACAGATAGAAAACTGACTTTTCCTGGAGTATCACATTAATTTGATTCAGTCAACATGAAATTAATATGACTGATCAAGGATTTAAAAAGGGATACTTTTTCTACCCATTCCAGTTCTGTGACTCATGCTCTACTTCACCAACTCAAGGTCTATAAATTTGGGCAATAATCATAACACAATAAGGTTTCCTTGACTATGTGGAAGACTGGGGACCGTGGGAGCAGCACTGGGACGAAAGTCCTTGATAGATCGAGCTGCTTTGCTGCTGGTCATTTGGGATTGTAGGCCCAGGTCGCCCATTAAGTTGTTTCCTTCCACAAATCATAACTTTGTGTTTATACCTTGCTATAACTCCGCCCCGCCCCCTCTGTGACAGATATGTAGAGGACAGAGATGCAGAAGTGGAGGTAAAAAATATTAAAAGCACAAACAGTAGCTGCCACACTGATGCAACCATGCTTAGCTAGAAACACATTACTGTACCACTCGCTGTATAAATATACTGCATTTTTTTTAACTTAGAGATCCAATGCTATAGTGAACTACACCTGAATATTATGCATACCCATTATGCTCAATTGACCACTGAGGGAAAAGAAAAAAAAAAAAAAAAAAAAAAAAATCATTTGAGAAATACTGACAGAAGTAGTGGTTGGTTAAATAAATCCTTATGAAAAGAAGCATCACTGCTGTCGCAAGAAAATCCAATTTTTGTTTTTTTGTTGTTTTTTTTTTTTTTGTTTTACTGGCTTGAATTAAAATGTACAAGGTCCTGTATATGTTGAGTAAATTTCATGACCCTCAGACCACTAACACCCTTTCAACACCCAAGAATTCTAAAATAGAAGGGTCAATGTGAAAATAAGGCTTGACGATACAAGGTTTTCATCCGACAGCGGCATTATGCAATACTCTGTTGAGAATTAACCTACTAGTGTACAAACATCTGGACTAAGAATACCTCATCAAACACTCGACCTTATTGTTTTATTTTTTAATTAAATTACAATATAAATTGCTTCTTTCTCCCTTTTGCACTACAAAGCCTAGGTACCTGTTACTTAGCGTTAAATTATAGTCATCAAGTTTTTTTTGTCTTATTTTGTGCAATATTTCATCACAAAGTTATTCAATAACCAAATTTTTGATATGTTCTACTCTTCTTAGCAATAACTGTGATAATTATTGAATGGAGGCCGCATATAGAGCCCATAATCCATATTTAGAGATTACAACAATAAGCATTTTTTTAAAAATCAATTCAAAACGCTGATAAAATAATGACTGTACGGTAACAGTAGGAGGCATTCCCTCTTATTATTTTATTGCAATATCTAACCTCTTCATCTACATACCCGCGCTGTAAATGCTTTTTGTTACACCAATCTGTATTCTCTACAGATCAAGAAGTTGCAATTTGAGTTGTTTTTTTTTTTGTTTGTTTTGTTTTTTTCCTGAAAAAATGCCACAGGCCTCACCTAAATATTCGACCCCCCACCTCCCACCCCGTTTTCAAGTCGAGGACTAATAAACAAGACCAGACGCTCAGAGAGTGTCTGCATGCACATAGTTCCAGATAATGCCTAATGTCCCCATTTTGGATAAGTGTTTTATAAAGTAACAGTGAGCAGAATAAGGTGTTTACAAGTCTCGCACATTAGGCCTACAGCTCAAGGTATCTACTTTCTTAAAATTGGGCTGTGGGCTTTTCCTGGATTTTGTAAATGGGGAATGATGGTTACACACCACAGAAAACAGAGTGTATCTGACTTAATGAGAAACTGATGTGCGTGCAGACAAACTTGACAAAGTCCGTATACTGTCATAATGTGCAAATCAGTGGCTCTCATAATTCAGTACATACAACAAATCTGATTTGAACGCTGAGATTCTGCACCTTGTTAATGACAGTATTCTGATTTTGTACTTAAACTCACAGGGTCTCACTGGGTATAATGACTGTAAAGCTTTTAATCACACTGAGAAAAACAAACCATGGTGGACCAGGATTGTAGCCTCCTGGTTTGACACGGTTTGTTTTTGAAAAGCACGGTGCAGAAGCATCTGAAAGCCTCAATCTTGCCGGGTTCAGAGAGCTAAGAGACAGAGAAAACCTAGCTGCTAATCGCACTGCAGGACGAGACCTGAATCCTGTCTGAGTCTGAGTTCTTCACGGTCGAGCGTTTGGTTATTAGTCCTCGCCTGGGAGGAACGAGGAGACGATATGGTCATGGTGGGTAAGAAGTGGGGGCACAAGCCACACAGTGCAAACAGCAGCATGTTTGTGCACTCTCTTGCAGGTGAGACGTCACACACTCACATGTCTCGTACCCTCAGTTCCGCCTGGCCGTGACGACATCGTCTCCTCCTTCCTCCTTGTTGTTCCTCTTAGCACCGAGCGCTGTCTGCTCTCCTCTTGTCCTACTCTCTTTCCTAGTGCCAACACAATCCCTTTAAACTCCTTCTCTGCCGGGTGTGTCTGCCATGCACACCTCAAGAATCCATTTAATGTAAAAGTGTGTGAGTGTATGTGTGTGCATGTGTGTGTTGTTCAGTAACATTTTAATTGGATGTAAGTGCCACTAAGTGATCAGTGTTTCAAACACAACACAGGAGCCCCTGTGTATGTGTGTGTGTTTGTGTGTACGTGTGAGAAAGTGTGCATGACCACCCATACTGCCGACACACAATGATTATAAATATTTTCATGTCTTATAATTTATTGGCCTACGCTACCCACATAGAAGCTGACATGACCAGAACAACCTCATAATGCTCTCTAGCTAGGTTAAGAATATGATAGTGTCACAACATACTAGCCTGCATAGTATGTAGCATGAAGTACTGGATGTGTGCTTAGTGCATACTAGGTACTATGCTAGTGTGGACAAAGTAGGACACACAGCAGGACAGGTAACGGTAGATAAGTGCTCTGGCCATAGTGACCCAGCACACACACAGACAGGTATGACCGGCTGACTACTGCCAGACAGACAGCCACAAGCTGGAAGACAACCGAGATTAAACAAATGTGGAAAGTAAACCGAAACCAGACGGAGAAAAGTGGACAGACTGAAACAGGATGAAGAGGAAGGGAAATAAAAGCTAGGAAACTCTAAAGAAAAAAAAGGCAGGTTATTTGGTTGAGTGTAGGAGAAGGAACAATCTGAAAATAAAAAGAAATAAAAAAAAAATCCTAATTAAGCTAAAACCCTGTGCTGATATCTAGTCGTTAGAAAATTTGGCAGCATAAGTCAATGTTGAGTATGATAATGGCTGTGGTAGCGACTGATGATTATGACAGCGCTGATGATGATGAAGATGATGATGAAGTTCCCAATAGATTCCAGCCAACTGAGCAGCAGGCAGGACCACACACACACACACACACACACACCAGCACAGCACGGAAACAGGAGCAACCGACATGTGATTGGTCAAGAGTCCTTCTGGAGTTCCAATGACAGACACAGCAAAGGAAATGAGAAAGAAAGAAAGAAAGAAAGAAAAAAAAAATCTGAAAATAATCATAAAAAATAAGGTAATGACTGGTTGGCAAATGAATAGAGGAAAAAATAAAAAAATAAAAGCAGCTTTTGTAAAAACATTAGAGAATGTCGCATAATAACAATAACAATAATAGTAAAGTGGCTGTTGCACTTTAGTTTTGTTCTTGCAGACAGGTGCCGAGTTCCCATGGTAACCATTGGGAGCCCGTGTAAGATTTGAGCAGTTGCATACGATGGTGGACTCCAGATCTGGTGAGGGGAGAGAGGAAAGAAAGAAAAAGAAATGTGAGGCAACAAAGGATAGTTTCCTAGTCTTCAAATTAGGAGGGTGGAACAGATAGAAAGAAAGAAAGAAAGAAAGAAAAAGAAATGTGAGGCATTAAAGGACAGTTTCCTTGTCTTTAAATAGAAGACGGAAAAGACAGACAGAAAGAAAGACAGAAAGACAGAAAGAAAGAAAGAAAGAAAGAAAGGAAGAGGATAACATTTGAAGGAGAAATAGAATTGTGGGAAGGTAGACTCACATGATGGGCGGGCTCTACCAGTGGGGTGGGACGTAGCTGTACCCAGGTGTCCCTTGGGGCCTGTAGGTTGGCACAGTAACCGGGTGCGCTCCAATGGGAGCGTGCTGGGGTGCTGTCAGCAGGGTCCCTGCAGGAAGTGAGCAGCACCGTTAGCTAGGGGTGTAAATCTTTTGCTTAACACAGATTCAATTCAATTTACGATTCACTAGTTGGCGATTCAATATTGGAAATTCAATCCGAGTTTGTAAACCAAGATTCAAGTCAACAATTCAATTCAGCACTTTGAGTCAAACATTTAAATCTGTTAAATAAACTTGTGCAAAAATGTAAGACTACCCTCTGAAACAGAATTCAAAAAACAAGAAAGGTACAATTTATAGTAATTTGTTAGATCAACACAACTTACTCTTTTTTTTTTTTTTAAGAATTGTGAATGATTTGATTTAGGGCATTCATTTCAGTTTAGTAGGGCGCTTTCAAAAAATCCAATTCCGACAAGTTCAAGCTACTGTTCAAATAAACAAGTGACTGAACAAGGAACAAATGACTATACATGACATTATTCTTTCAATTTCATTGTTTTAGATTTACTACAGCTACCTGTCTATTGTTGTCTATTGTCTCTGAAGTGTGTGTTGCTGTTGTGATATCTGAATTACTCTCTGTGTCTCTGTTAAGCACCTATCTACTGAGAAACTTTATCTTTCACCCCAAAAGAAACTGACTGAACACCAAGAATTGATTTTCACTCAGGTGTTGTATGGCATTTTGCTAATCACATCGCAAATCATATTTCTAGAGGAAGTACACTAAAGTGGGATGCTTTAAATATCCAAAAGAATATTTTTATGCCTGCATATGAACAAGAAAATTGTTCCAATTATCATACCTTTTATCAAAAGAAAGATGCAAGCCACTCTAAAACAAAATGCAAGTTTGACTGGTAAAAACACTCTTACAAAGTTTTTGTGACATTGAATCACACATTACTTGGCAACAGCCTGGCTGATGTCTTGAGCCAACATGTCAGTGAAAACTAAAGTGACTAAATTCTTCATAATCGGTGGTTCTGCTCATACCTGCGCTCATGGCCATGGTAGTCCCAGCTACCATCCCCATGGCAGCCATGCCATTGTTGCGGGGAGTGGGAACGGGGACGGGGGCTGGGTACAGGGCTGTGGAGGGGATGCTGTTGGGCTGCACCACAGTGGTGTGGTGAATCACATGGGGCTGGGCTGCATACACCGGTTGGGTGTAGTATGCTCCCTGTTAGGAGAAATACAGAGGGAAAGGTTGGTGTGTTTGTGTGTGAGTGAGAGAGAGAGAGAGTAAGATGGATCAAATGGAGCATGTTGTATTATTAAAATGGTTTTAATGTTATTTATTTGAAGAAGGTCTAAGTAGAAGGTGAAACTAGAGAGCTTGATTTGATTATCTGGCAATAATCATGTGAGCTCTGAAAACAACACGTCATTGTTGGTTAAATTACTGTGAAAACCTGATGGCAGTGTTTCCATATAATGTAAGACTAACTGTGCCCTATTTTTGACACTCTATGGATCCCTGAGTAGGACATTTTCTTTTTAATTTCCCCCTCTGCAGATGGTTTAAAGTGCAAAGACAAAGGTAGTGCCCCTGCAGCTGGAAGGGAATCGGTTTCTTGCTCAAGGGAACTTCAGCAGGTAGAAGAAGACCTGTCGACATAAGGACTAAAAAGTGGATATTCCAGTTGCAGGAAGGTGGACTTACTACGCCACCTGGCTGCTGTAAAGGGTACATCATCCTGGGCAGTACTATGATAACAGATCAATGAATTAAGCAAACTATAATTTACTGTTATCCTCATACAGAGGACTTATCAGATATTTAATTGAACAAAAATGACAGTACAGTTGATTTTAACCACAAAACTGTGGTGATGTAAATATGAGACACTTCATGTTTGTTCTTTCGACTATAGCTCCTTTTAGCAAAATATTGGTGATGTTTGTGTCAAAAAGCTTGAAGACTGAATATAATTTAAGGGGTCTAGGAGCACGCTGACAGAACAATTTGAAACATTAGTGTTTAAAGGGCTATTTCCTGTCAATTTTAATGAGAATATATCAAAAACATTTTAGTTTTAGCTCGAGTGACCACAGCACAGCAAAATGTACTAACTGCATTATAATTAACAGCAATGTGACTAGCTATCTTTTCTCTTAACTTGGTTATTTGATAAGTAAGCTGATAACATTGAACATAACAAATGTTTATTTCCTCATTCTGAAAGACATTGCTGCCACTGAATTTACACATTTCACATTCCTATGTTGCGATCAAAACTGCAAATTATCCTCAAGTAATGACATGCTTGTATCTTGGAAGTACCCGCCCTCTTGCAATTTCAGTCCTGCTGTGAGGGGAAAAAACATAAATAAATCAACTAAACATTCTGTGAAAAAATACAAGTATGACCTTTCATGTAGTCTTACCTGTGCGTATAGGTTCTGCTGAGGGTAGGCACTGCGGATGGGATACATAGCTGTCGGGTACGGGGTGGGGGTCGGGGTATAGGGAGGGGGAGCTCCATTTGTCTGAGTGGGGGGCACTTTGTATGGGGTGCCTGCTGGAGTATATCCTGAAGAACGTAGAGAGAGATAGAGGTGGGAGAACGAAGGAAGAAATAAAATACATTAGACCATAGTACTTTGTCTTTCTAATGATAGAAGACTCAATACTTTATTCCAATTACTTGCATTTTCTAAAAAATCCACCAGATGGCAGAATGGAGCAGTGTTATGATCGGACCTTATGTCACTTCAAAACAATATGGCCAATTGATGGTGTTTCCTGAAAGCCTCATCATATAGTTATACACATGATCCAACCTCAAGATAACATTTCTGAGTTTTGCTGCACTGAAAGGAAAAGGACCTCTGTGGCCCAGATATATGGAGTACATTAACTTTTCTCATTAACTATGTATAGACAACAGGGTCTTAGTACACAATTTTTTTTAAACAGCCACTACAACAAACACTGTCTGAAACGCCTAAGGTCCAGTATAGTGGAGGCATCCGTTTCAGACTACTGAGTTATACAGTCTGTTATTTCAGATCCCAAACTGCAGTACCTCTGATCCACCACTTGGAGGAGCCTGAAGGTCAAACATGCTACTAGCTAGCACTGCCGGGGAGCTTATGAAAGCACTTCTCTCGCACAAGGACAAGGGAACAAAGAGATGCTGGAGCTGCTGTGTGTGTGTGTGCATGTGTGTGTGTGTGCATACTCACACACATTCCTTGCTCTAACATGCATGCAGGGCATTAGAGCACAATGGTGTGTGACAATTACACAAAGGCCTACTGACAGAAAATGGTTTCTCTATTCGGTGGTCTTGAGAAGTAATGCCATTAACCAAGACTGAGGTCCAAGCATACACACACACACACACACACACACACACACACACATATACATATATATCACAGCATACATATTCGTACATATTCTAATCATAAAACATGACTACTGCTGGCGTGAACATTAGCCCCAATAATCTGCTTCATATATTCTTTTCGGGCAACATAGGACTAAAAGCTCAAAATGTACCACTTATGGGGTCAACTCATTTGAGTTTATATTGTATTAAAACATAAACACCCTGTCCTGTGAAGAAATCTACTCGACCACCAAATGCTAAATTACGTGTCAGGATCCAAACTAGGCCATGGGACTGTTTCTGGACTGTCCCCAAATGACAGTGTCCATGACAAAAGACAAAGTATGTTTTAATGAGCCTGAGCATGGCTATATTTACTCAGTCTGGGTTTCTGGGCAGAAATAGTTAAATACTTCCCACACTAAACCAACAACAATACATAAACACC
Organism: Neoniphon sammara; assembly: GCA_900302535.1. Classification (NCBI taxonomy): domain Eukaryota; kingdom Metazoa; phylum Chordata; class Actinopteri; order Holocentriformes; family Holocentridae; genus Neoniphon; species Neoniphon sammara. The sequence goes on along the minus strand of OMKZ01022934.1, from coordinate 20,788 downwards.
AAATTTGACGAGCACAGAGAACACTGGTATCCCCCATCTGCTATGGGGACTAGACACCGAACCCCAACAGAGAATGTATCTGTGGCTATATGGCTGGCAGCAGCTGCTACCTGGCTACATTCCCATTTCTTCACCATCAGTACCCCTGAGGCCAGGATCACACTTAATCCATATTGCATTCATGTTGCTGCAAATTATGTATAGAGCTCTAAACAAGGTTCCTGTGGCTCAATACACAGGGCAGGGAAACTGATTAGACGAGATTAGTGACTGTAGTATCAGAACAATTTTCTTACTATCTTTGATTTCCAGATGAAATATCGCAAATAATTCAGACTTCAAGTAAGAATGTGGAAAATCAATATTTGTCAGCATGCATAATGAACATGCAAATCCAACGCAGGACCATGCAACAATATGATGCAGCATTAATGGAAGTCAAAATTAAGTTCAACTTATTATATTGGTATATACTCATATATACGTATTGAACACAGTAAATGTTATCCTGACCTTAACCTAAAAACTGAGTAACTTTCATCTCAAACAAGGAGTCCAGCAAAATGCATAAATGATTTTCAAAGTGAGGATTGTAAACCAATGATCAATCATCAAATTCACATAGCAATAAAAAAATATTCTCTAGAGACTGGTGGCAAATTTATTGCTGGCTGTTTTCAAATCCCTACAAAACACCTGGAGGAAGGGGCAGGCAGGAAAAAACACTGCATGCCTGTAGGCTAGTATTAAAAAAAACTGGATTAACTTTTTCAATTAGGCTGCTCAGCAGCCTACAAAATCATGTGCATCCGATATATTCCAGACCCCTTACATTAAACTGTGCAATGGGTCCCTCTCTGCCTGCCAGGCTAACGTTTTTTTTGTTTTGTCTTGTTTTGTTTGTTTTTGTCTGTAATTTATGTTGGGATGAGAGACAAAGGCATCCCACCTGATGGGAGAAACGATTGAACGCATATTGCAAGTTAACTATTAAAAACTAGGTAAAACTTATATTTTGCCTCTCAGACAGTCCTTTGTGTCTGTGTATGTGTGTTAGAGCTTACCTGGTGGATACCCAGGACTGCCTGTTTGATAGAGGTTGGGTGTATAGGTAGGGGCCGTGGTAGGATACCCTCCTGGATAGCCTAGAGGACACAATGGAGAAATGACTTATGAGGAGCCTTAGTTTAGCACACACACACACATAAAATAATCACACATACAAAGGAGTGGTATCCAAGGACCACACATACACAACGCAGACCCACAAAAATACACAAGCACAGGTAGGGCACTGCTTAGCTCTGAGCAGGATGTGCACAGATGGTGCTCATTAAAAAATGTCTGCACCAATAACGCAGCCAGATGAATGCATCTTAGACACACACACGTGTGCGTGCAAACACACCAATCTGGCAGACGAGACACACCTGCCAGTATGGTTCAGGAGACAAGTCCGAAACATCAGCAATGCATGCAGGTAAGTGCATGTGGGTGCGTGTACACACATACACACACACTTGTACAACATTAATCACACACCAAGCAAACAAAGCAAATTTGATTTGATCTGAGTGAAAGCTTTTCTGATAAAGGTGGGAGTTTGAAGGGGAGAGAGCGAGAAAAAGAGAGAGAAAGAGAAAGAGAGAGAGAGAGAGAGAGAGAAAGAGATGGGCAGAGAGGGGAACAGAGATAAGAAAAAAAGAGGAGAAAAACAGCCAATTTCACAGATTGTTGTAGTCTTGGGGCCTTGCTATATCTGGCTTTGGCTGCTGTCTGCTGCTATTAATTAGTTTAAAGTGTCTTATAAGTCTTTGCTTTTTGTGTACATGGTCAAATTTTGCATGAACCAATAAGGACCCATTTACAGTAGTTGAGCATAAATTGGAAGTAGAAGTTTAATGTTTATTTTAAAATAAAGACAAGCTCATTTTTAAATGATTATACATATTTTAACAATTTGGTTATTTTGGTTTCACTCGGTTAATATCTGCAATACACTCTAATAATGTGAAAATGTACACCAAATTCACAACTAGAGTCAGTCCACACATCCCTGGCTCAGTTTAGACAGAGGTCACACCTGTGACAGGGACACCACTTTTTCTCTGGTCTTCCCTCAATTTCAATCTGTCTCTCCTCAACCTGAGAAACTGAAACAGAATTGTAAACTAAAATTACAGTTAGTGAGTACAGGGCTTGATGCTTGCTTTTTTTTTCCCCAAGGAGCACATGTGGTCCTAAGTTGAAAAATTTAGGAATGCATAAAAAACTTTAGGCGTGCAAGGTATATTTATCAAATAATGTGTTTTTCCTTAATAAAGGGATACGAGGAGACAAGCAAAATGATTTATTTGAATATAAAAAGTACATTAGGTTTTAATTATTTCTGCTTCAAACTGTATTTATTTAATAATTATGTAATTATTTAGACTTTAAATTGCTTTAAACTATATAAACATATAAACAGTATGAGTATGAGTAACTATATAAACAGTGTGAGCACGTCTATAATAAAGTAGTTCTTCTAAGTTCTAAATGCCAAAAAACAGTACATTTAGACACAGAGGATATCACTGGTCCAGCAGGTTTTGTAAGCAGGTCATCTGGGCCGCTTTGAGCCAGACTAGCCAGCGGTCCACAGCAGGACTGGGATAAACTTGCTCTACTGAAGGCCCTCAAAGCTGATCCACATCAAGTCTTAAGTTGTGGACTTTTTGTAGAACAAATGGTGTCTAGAGGGCCCTTTAAGCTGATGAGTGGATCACGTGATTTTTTTTTTTTTTATACAGAAAACACTGGTTCAGAGCAGTGACAACTATTATTGTCATTTTTGTTGTGCTATCAACATTTTACTGAAAAATAGATAAATAAATAGAGGCTGCTTGGGCTGAATTGGGCTATAATACTTTTTACTCACACAGGTGCTCCTAAATACATTTTACAGTTTGCACACACATTTTTCATTGCAACGCTCACACTGTCAAGCCCTGGACACATGTTACTGATACCACATAAACCAGACAGGAGTTCCAGTCCTTCAAGGTATCAGAAAGCACTCATAAACCTGTCAATACAGGTTGGCAGGATGTGAACAATCAGTCCAATCAGAAAGGTTCTGAGAATGAGGAGCATAAAATAAGGAAGAGGTAGGATGTTAGAGCATGCCAGATGCTCTAAAATCCTAGTGCTGCAGCTCTGTATATCTAGTTTTTTTCCTTGCTCAAAATCAGACCAGGGTGCTAACTCCAATCTACTGCACATGCCTGTGTCTGTCCTCACAGGTAACTGTACAGTACAGTAAACTTTGATGTAACCAGTAAGCTGCATAGACAACTTTTATCCTTGATACTGGTTCACTTGTCCAATCAGGCAGCTCCAAAATAAGGTAGTGACAGTGCCTTTGTACAATCCCCTACGTTTCAGTGGAAACTGCAGTGTCACTCTGGATTAGCTACTGCCAGCTGTGCAGCAGCAACCAAACACAGGGAAGTCTGGCTGTGCAATACCGAGATAAAGGTTATAAACTAATGAAAAATAGGTTAACAATATTATTTACACTTTTCTTGTATTTTGACTGGCCCAGGACGACCTAGACGGCTACCTCGGAATTCTTTATGCAGGAAAACCAAGCCATCTAAGACGCAAACCTTATTGGCTTGTATAAAGATAACTGATAATGTAGAAATGAATGAGAAAATGAATGAGAAAGATAAGTGAAAGTCAGCATGTTCACAAAAAAAGCAATGTTGCTGACATTGTTGCCGCCAAAAATCCAGGGATCATGGGGTGTCTGACATCCTGCAGACCAAAAAGCAGTCCACATTTGTCCTTAAGGAGTTGAAGAATAGCACACAAGACCCACAGTGCTCTGTTTAATCTGGGCACAACAGAACTTTACTCTCTAAGAGAGCAGGAACAACACTCCTGAACTGGGGCCACAGAACAAGATTAGCTATAGTCCAGGAGAAGACAGAGGCTGGGAAGCTGAGAGTCAGGATTAGGAGGTACATCTGTGAGCTGAACTTGATGAGCACTGATCAAGATGTATGGCAAAGGCAATTCAACATGGTGGAGAAAGAGAGAAAGAAAACAGATCATCAAGAATAAGAGTGTGCAATGATAAAAAGGAGACCAATGGTGGCAACAAACCAAGGCAGCCTCCTACAAGATGAATTTAATAAGCCCAATCCAAGAAACAAGAGAGTGACTGAAGACTAAGATGAAAATGAAGAAGTACAGCCAAAAGTTGGAATCCAAGCTGCAGTCAGTACTGTGAACTCCAATCTCCTAGCATGTAATATATAAAAGAGGTGATGCGTCAAGTGAACACCAAAATATGAGCATATATAAGACAGCAACGGAAATGGAGAGATGATTGAGTGTGAGGAGGGAGGGATCCTACTGATGTCAAGAGCACTGATTAGCTGGTGAAATGGCATGATGCAATCCTCAACTATCCCAGTTCATGCCGCTACATCAGGCTGAAAAGACAACAACCGGGTCCTTTTGGCAAATTACAGACTAACAACTTGAATCAGTTTTTAGACTTAAGTGCTACATTTGACACAGTCAACCACCAAGACCTTGCTGACAGGGCCTGGAGAAGTATATAGGCCTCTCAGGAATTGTTTTACATTGGTTCAGATCCTATTTAACAAATCAAGATTTTATTTTCTTGATTTTCTTGTTTTCATCACACAGAGTAAGTTTTGCATGTGGTGTACCATAAGGCTCAACTTTGGGCACCTTACTCTTTATAGGCCAAAATCAGCAGTTACACAGATGACGCTACCCTGTATCTCCATCACACCAAACGACCTTAGTCCCCAAAATATCCCTACTAATTGCATCTCAGACATCAATGTATACATGGCACATAATTTCCTCAAAGCGAGCTGAAATAAAACTGAGGTATTAGCAAATGGAACAAAGCAGCAGAGAGAAAAGCTGATTTCACAATTATCTATATTATCACAAAATCTTAATCTCACCCAAGGATTTCTGGATGTTGTCACTGAATACAATCTAAACTTTCTTTGGGCCACAGGGAAGGAATCAAACAACGAAACAGGAATGTTGCTCTCTTTTAACAATACAGAGAAGCTTAAGCATGTGTTCATTATGTGTTAATTACCAGCAGGCTGGACTACAGTTCTCAGGCCATTTCAAATGGCAATGCTGCATTCTCCAACATCTGCCATATCAACCATTCCTCACCAGGGACTCATTCTTTGTCCAGGCTCCAGTGATCTACCACCTGATGAGACTCCCAAAGTCGCCCCTCATCCAGCATTCTCGCCAGTCTTGTCTTCAACCTTCGCATAATCTCCCATGTCACTCCCTCGTGCACATCCTCCATTTAATGCCTGTGGCTGCTTGTATCAAATTCAAAGCCCTGTGCTGATGTAAAGCCTTGTTCCTCCAGGCATGGGCCCAGCCATACGTTCTTGTTTGTGCTCCTTGCTTTGCTATTACCAGGGGTTTAACCTTCCCTTCCCTGTGGCAACTCAGCCATTGCACCAGTCTGACTCTGCTTCGTCAATGGTGGAATGATATTCCCACCCCAGTCAATCTCTCATCTGACTTATCTCTTTGTGAAACTCCTCTTTCTTACCTTCCTCTCCCTCTAAATAACATTTTGTCTCATGTATCGTCTTACCTGTGAAGGCCATGTTCTTAGGGTTTCCATATGGGGTGCCAGGCTGAACGGGGCTGTAGACTGGATTCATACCCGAAGATAACCTGTTCTTACTGAGAAAGAGATTGTGGGAAGAGAGATAGGGAGTGTGATAGAGGGGGAAGAGGATGAGAGATGAGAAAGAGAAAATGGAGGGGAAAGATGTAAGCTTAACCCATGTAAATTGGAAATTGTCAGGATTATCAAGCATACACACACACACACCATACACATTAATCCCACACTCACATTCTTAAGGCGACATTCAGACGAAGGATTTGGTTAGCATGCAACAAAATCAGGGCGCATGAATTCTCACCTTCAGCTTAGTTTCCCTTAAGCGTGTATTTAAAAAAGGGAGTGTTGCAATGAAAGGTATTGATAGAAAGCAAGAATACAAATGGATCCATTGAAAACAATGGACAGCTTTCTTGTGTGGCGCCAAACATGGCTAGCCAGGCCCTACAAATCAGCCTAATTTCCAACAAAAGGCCAAAAAGAGACAGCCAAGGCTTATTGACTAGCCTGCGGTGGAAGAGTAACTGCTGAAAAACTAAGGTGCCGGAAATAGTTGGTGTGAAGGTACCACAACACCTGACCAGCGCTATTTATACTACATCTCCCGTAAGGCTTCTTTCTCCATTAGTTTGCCTCTGTGGTTGAAAAGACTTCTCTTGTACTCCTCCATTATTTTAACTTACCTGGTTTATGAATGTATGTCTGTGCATAAATATTTGTGTGTGTGTGTGTGTGTGTGTGTGTGTGTGTGTGTGCGTGCATGCGTGCCCCGTACCTCTTGTGCGTGTCTGGCTGATACATGAAACTGAATTTGTCTGTGGGATGCCCGCTCGCCATTCTTGCTGTATGCAAATGAGGAAGAAGTGGAAGTGGATATGCAAATCTGAAATTAAAACAGCGAGAGGTCATGATTACAACGAACACAGGAAAGGAAAAAAAAAAGAAAAAACACACAGCAAAGCAAAGCAAAGCACCACTGCAACAGCAAATGATTAGTGACAGCAGCAGGGGAGACAGTGACAGAGGCAGTGTATCTGAGTGTGTGTGCAGCTGTGTTCTAATTAATGCATGCATCAATTAATGCATTTAATAATACTGCTAAACAGTGTAAGAAATAGCCAATTTATAAACATATGATAGTTTAAATTGTGCCAAACTTGCTCGCTGCTAATTCTTGTGCACAATATATCCTGATTATACCTTCTGTGGTTTAGGTGTGAGACAAACTGTGCTCTGTATTGATTAATGGACAGAGAAGTAAAATAAGCAAAAGCTAAAAGTTGTTATTAATTTCTGCGTGTATATAGGCTAGGCTACACCCTACATGGTGGATGTGTGTGTATGTGTGTGTGTATGTAAATGTAAGAGAGAGCGAGCATGAGTATATGACAGTGAGTATGTGATGCACTGTAAGAACATCAAATACAAGCATCACAAAAAGCACAAAACACCCAGTGACTGGGAGAGGAACAGATCAGAGTAAAAGAAAGAGTGAAAGAAACAAACAAACAGAAGGGAGCACAAAATACAGTAAAATAGGCCAAGTCCTGCACCAAGCCATGTGTAAGCATGATCCAATACACAGATGAGCCACAACCACAAAAGCACTGCAAAAACACAGAGCAAAACAGCTGAGGAATGAATATCTAAAAGAAAGGAACAAAGAAAGAAAGACAGAAAAAGCGTGCTTGTGTGTGTGTGAGTGTGCTGTAATGCACGGCCCTGGTAAGAAAACTCTCATCATGGTTAAAATTTGAGTTCAAAATCATTTATTAACTTTTCTCGAGCTGAGGTCTTGAAAAAGATGTGACATGGAATGTGATGGCACTCATCAAGCCAATTTTTCTGTCTACACCTAAGCTGCGATTGTGTCTGTCATGTGCTATCTATAGGCCTGAATACGGTGTGCTGTGCCAAGCTCTCTGTACTATTTCTGCTTCCTGCAGAAATACAAAAATTTGAATTTTCTGAATTACCTAGGAATAAAACTTTCCAAGTGACTTCCGACCAAATCCATCCTGTGCTTGCACTTCATTGCCAGTTGACAGTGACACCACAAACAATGCTAGGATTTGCTAACATCATGGGCATGTTCTGAGGTGAAACTGGATTGCACCAAATGACACTTCTAATTAGGCAAGGAAGGATTTTCAATGCCAAATTCAGGAACACTGACGTCAAAACGCCCACCTTGGGCCTTGAAATCAAATGCACCCACATAGGCTATTTGTGCTAGCATTCAGCACAGAGTATCTGTGGCCTTTATGGATACCAAGTATGGGTTAGTCCAGTCCCTCCAGGAATTTGAGTACTGAGACCAAAAATAATTGATTTTGTGGCAAATTCTCTAAAAATGTATGCTATTTACAGACCTCCACATTTCTTTGCAGTAAAACTGTGATAATTGGTAAAAATTACAAAAGTGCACTGGCACATAAGATATAGCAAAATGGATTGTTTCGATATCTGCATCACACAGGAGTCACGTATAATCACTTCTTGTGATGATGAGCATAACTCATATTATAGAAACTACTGTACATACTTTACCACTAAATTTTCTAAAACAAAAAAAAACAAGGGCACAAGTCAAAGAAAAAATATATGGACTCCAATCTTTATGAGAACACATTTAAGCCAACATCAGCACCAAATATGATCAGCCAATTTGAATGGTTTGTGACCATAAAATGGTTATAAATCAATGTATGTATGGTGTATGGTTTGTATATTGTTTCATTAAAATAAATAAACAAAAATTGCATGTATAAGGTAGACTTTGTGTTGTTTGTGACATTAAGACTAAACAGTGTGTAAACCCACAGTTCATCATGAATGAAAACTACAGCCTAACAGTGCAGGTTATATGAAAACTAAACTTGGATGAATAAAACCCTAGGCCTGTTGTTTGTGATATGCACTACCTGAATTTTCTTTATTTTGAGCAAAGAAGTCAGATCTTTAAAGTGCATTAACTTTACACCTTCTCTTAGTAGTGGGAGCAATCATCAACCAGTGTTCGGTCACCACTGTACTGCAGTACAGCAGCACATAGCAAACAGTGGACCTGTCATTTTTTTTCCACACTTGCTCCATTTACAAATGTGTGTGTCCCAAACAAATGAGTAAACACTAGGGATGTCCCAGAGGAGAGCAGCACGCTGTTTAAACATCAGCTATGGGGAATTATTTCACTTTTCAACTGAAAGCAGCACAACAACTCTGTGTAATGTTTGCTATGCAAGCATTTTTAGAGGATGCAAGAACAGAGCCCCGTACAACACAGCATTATAAATATTTTAAATTACTTATTTATGTTTATAATGGTGCTCAATAAATACCATCAAAGGAAAGAGCCATGACGCAGGCCATTTTTCTTGAAGCAGAGCAACTGATTTGTAAGCTTAGCCTGCCTATACTGGGTTGGCGTAACTTCAGTGAATTCATTATGTGTGTGGCTTTATAATATATAGATTGGATCAGGACTTATTGGCAGATTCTAAATATTTAATGAATCGGGAATCATGGACAAAGAAGCTAATCAGGACATCCCTCGTAAACACCACTGTAGTGGTGACACCCTGTTTATTTTGCTGTTTCAACAACTCTTCCCTCAGGCCACGTCAACAATGTCCGAGGAGAATTGCTTAACCTATTGCTCCACACACTTCTCACACCACACGCCTTTATTAATCTATCCCCTAACCTTTCTTTCCTTGTTCTCAGACTTCTTCCCCCCCATCTTCCATTCCTACCTCCTCCTTTTCATTTGCCCCCCTCCTCTCTCTCATTAGCCCTCTCCGCTTTTTTCCCATCACTCAGTGAGAGGGAACAATGCCCATCATTACAACATGGACAGGTGGCTAACCTAACCCTGAGGTCCGATCTTGCTGACACCACCCACAGCCGACCACCGCTGTGCCTTCACAGCAGAGGAAGATGGGTGTACGTTAATCTGAGAGAACGTGTGTGTAGGCAAAGGTGATGAAGTGTGTATGGGTGAGTACAAGAAGGGAATCACCAGCATGTGTGTCTTATGAAGGTGTATGTGTGAAACAAAAGTCGGTAGGAGTATGTGTGATGAGTAGGAGCGTCTGACTTCCTTTGTTTTCAGGGGGAGGTGATGATGAGGTACTTTGGGCCTCTTTTTCTAAAAAGACTCTTTCTAACCATAAGCCCTTCTATTCAGCAGACCACTAGCTGTGATTGTAAAGACCATTCTCCAGAGAGCATTCATCATAAACCTGTGTGTGTGTGTGTGTGTGTGAGAGAGAGAGAGAGAGAGAGAGAGAGAGAGAGAGAGAGAGAGAGAGAGAGAGAATACCAGATAAAAAGCACAGGCAGGGCTTTTCAATTTAAGTATA
>OMKZ01022925.1:49110-59438 GCA_900302535.1 Neoniphon sammara | reverse complement strand
GCATCATATTCCACAGCTGTGAAAGCATATAGAAATTGTACACTGTCCCTGAGGAATTGCATCTTTTTCTCTGAGTAGCTCTGTGAAACAAACAGGCCTGTGATGCAGCAGTGAGAGGCCTTGAATGCTAAACACACCATAAGAGAGGAAGGGAGAGAGAGAGAGAGAGAGGGAGAGGGAGAGGGAAGGGCGGGAGACAAAAAGGGAACTGGAATTGAGAAAGAATAAGAAAGAATGTGATACAGCAGAAAGCTACAAATGAAGGGGGGAAGAGAAATGAGAGGCAGATAGGTGGACAGCGTCAGCCAAGGAGAAAGCAACGAGTGAGAAGAGAGAGAGAGAGAGAGAGAGAGAGAGAGAGAGAGGCAGAGTGATTCTGAGAGCTGGAGATTGAGAAAGAAAAATAGTTCTATCGATGGCTGGAGATCAGGAGCCCCTGGGGACTTCTGTCCATTTCCACTGAATGAGGGACAGAGGAAATTTGCTTCCCTTTGTAGGGGAGTGGATGAGTGTTGTGCAGTCTTTGTGCCGGACAGACTTGCACCCCAAGTGAATCCTTTGTCCCATCCCGTCTTTGTGAGTGTCAAGCCCACCTTGGGAGCGCCCAGTTCACTTTTGACCGTCTTATCACAGCCTAAGCAGCACCCACTCTCCTCTGTCCAGTTTCCATGCCATCCTGTCCTGTATATCCCCTGTCTGCCCCACCCACTTTGCTTCAATACACCAGTGACTGCATTTTTTTTATCGAAACCACGGCTGAATCATACAGGATATCCTGCCACGGTGTTGAGTTTCTGTGCGTACAAGCCCCTCTTTTGGCTGCATTGTACTATGCAGTCTTTTGCTGCTGCATAATAATGTTTTGGGTTTTTTTTCCTGATACTGCACCATGCTGAAGGATGAATGGAGGCATTTGCTCAACTCTCACTGTTGTTCTTTTTTTCATACATTTAGCCAAGGCCCCATTTTCCCCGTGGTGTGCCATGCTCTTATCAGGCAAGCTGTACCATATCCTCAGCCAGCTATATCCTGACAGCTACTGTAGAAGTGACAGCTCTGTCCTGCCCACTGCTTTGAGTAGAATTTACAATGGAAATTAGGTCATTTTCAATTATATATTTTATCTGCATCTCAACAGTGTCTTCTAAAAGCATGTCATACTCAAAGAAAGTACTATAAACAGTCTTTTTCTACCCTTAATTGTATGGAACTGTGGCCAAGAACAACAACAACAGCCCAAACAAGCACAATATTTTCAGAGTATGACATTATGGCCCTGCGAAAATTCATATCAGAACAGCTTAGGAACCTGTTTGGAGCTGATATCAGAAAGATATTTAGGCTCCAATTTCCCAAAATGATGCAGACAGCGAGTACGGGCACCTACAGACATCGTCTCATCTCTCATTTTGGCACTAAATCTACAGGGATTTTCAGCATTGCTGCAGTCGTATCAACATTTTTCAAAGTCTGAATGTTTGCTGTGCTGTGGGACTCAATAGACAAAGAGCCAAATCATCAGATATGTATTTCTTTTTAATATACTTGCTTTCGTAGACAGTAGTGTGACAGGAAAGGCAGGAGAGAGAGGGAGCAAAACATGACCTATGAGGCAGGCCAGGCTCACTGTATATCTCATTGTTGTCCAGTGAAAACCTCATAACTCCAGTTTGGTGATTTTCATGTTTAACTTAAATTGAAGGTTTTCATGTTCCTGGGTGGGTTGATAAAATGCTATGACCCTAAGGCTTAAAAAAACCTATTCAAAACAAATTAGACAAAGTCAAAAATGCATGGTCATGGTGCTAAAAACAGTGTGTCCCAGTGTAAATCTGAGCCTAGGGAAAGTAAATGAGTCACATTTTCTCTCCCTCACTAACACCTGGAGCTGCTCAGAGACCAGCAGCAGATGACTGGTTGTACTGGGCAGCTCCCAGGTGTGAACGGGTAAAATTATATGAAGTAAAAAAAAAAAAAAAAAAGCACACGTGGTGAGCAAATATCACCTAGATCAACAGGAAGAATATCAGGATTATGATGAAAAGACACAAGACAATTGATTAAAACATTTTGCTTTTAACAAAGCAGAAAGTTGGAAACTGTTCTGTTTATTTATGAGCCTTGCAATAGCTTGATGCATCTTTCACTTTTGATTATTTCAACTGTGTATTTACATTGTTTTTATGTTGTTTGTAACTTTTATCTGTTTTTGATGTTGCTAACATGGCCAGAGTCCTGTTCCTCTTGCATTACTTAATTAGTCTAGGCTAATATGATGCGAGTTGGTTCAAATTATTTTGCTAATCCTGCACGCTCCGGTTTTGAAATAAATGGGCATGAGCTTAAAGTTGAAACCATGATGAACACACAAAATAACTGGTTGGCACTGCACCATGGCTTAAAAAGCAAGCACTTTTTTTATTAACCAAGGCTTTGGGGAACATGTTATCTAAAAACAAATTTTAACTGTGAAACACAGCAAAAGCCACTTTAATGAGGGAGCAGTGGTGACTGAAAATTGCAAATAAATTAAATGTGTACCGTATGCAGGGCACTTACAATTGCAAGCCGTGTGTCTGTTTCGATTTGTTGTTGTTATTCAGCCACTGAATGATAGAGGCGTCAACATTTAGCCAGAAAATACACAGTGTCTTTTAATTAATTGTTGCTTATTAAATTGACACAAAAGTAGAACTAATATAAACTGAAAATTGTGTTCATGACTCTATCAAAGTTAAAAGATTATCATCTCTTTCCATAGATCCAATTAGAGCCTGACTCTTCAGACTATTTTAGTTAACTTTACCTGTTTCAGTCTAGCTAATGTCAAACCAAGCTAATTTGGACTGCTTCTCTTTTTATTTTTTTATTTTTATTTTATTTTACAGAAACAGTGTTTATTTGTATAAAATCATCAAATCATCAAATGTCATTTTCATAGTACTTCAGGATGTCAGTGTTCATTTTTTGAGTGTATGTAGGCATTTTACTTTTCCATTGTGGATATTATTCGACTAAACCTATATCTTCCATGCACCAAAGGATCTTGGCATTCTCCTCTAAAAGGCTGTCTAATTATAACAGTATCTTCATCTACTGCAGCCTCTCTAAGGGAAGAAGCAGCCATGTCTGAAAATGGGTTCAAGGTCACCCCATCATGGATGAGGTGACCTCAAAAAGGCCTGGTCATAATTCAGCGAACCCCGACTAAACCTGCTATTTCAAAGGCCCAGGTCTCTCTTGGTGAAATGAAGGTAAAATAAATGAACAAGCTGCTGACACTTTTTCAACTTTTTTGCCAATTGCGTCTGCAGTTTGACATGGAATTAGATCGGTGCTAAATAGTCCTGAGTTGTCCCTCTTTCTCCAATACAATCAGATGCATTCATTATTCTGTGCCCTCTCATTGGGACATGTTTAACCCCTCACTCCTGTAATAAATAGGCATTGGCATTTTCCAATCTAGACACCAATAACCCTCTCACATTTCGTATTCACACAGTTGTCTGATCTCTTGCCCTTTTTTTCTCTCGTTTTGTATCTCTCAAACACACGCGGCACATAATTCAAATGCTTCATTTGAATCTACTCAGTTAAACTGTATTTTACATGAGATTCAAATACCAGAGAGGTTTGAGAACAAGAAGTGACAAAAATGTATTTAAACTTCTATTGAATATGGTAGACTATTATTCATGTGCAAAAAAAAAAAAAAATACTCTGACATGCACACATGCCCTGTATCAGTCTCTCTCTCTCTCTCTCTCTCCTCCTTGTCCATTTCTCTGCTCTTTTTTATGTGGCTAAAAGCAGCGTGGTGAGCCAATTGGCCAAGGCTGACTCCCATGCCTCCCATGCCTCCCATGCGCTAGTTAATCTGGCCTGTCCCACTTTATCTTCCACCTTTGCTTCTTTGCTACAAATCACAGCTCTATTGACTCCCATTTTTCTCCCTCCTCTCTCTCCCTCTCTTTTTTTCTTTGTCCACATCCCACCTCCTCCCAGAAGCAGGGAGCGGCCTGGGAGTCTATTGCAGTCCGTCTCCTCTGTTCCCAGTCCTCTCCTGCAACCCGCCTCACCATCCCCCCTCTTGTTTCTTTCAGTCTGTTACAAGCTGCTTTCCTGCTCTCATCCTCTGTCCCTGGCTATGTGGGGTAATTAGAGCTAAATTAATAGAGCATTAGGATGCTGTAAGAGCAGGCCGCCCAAGGTCAGGGCTTGTAGCGTGGGACAGGCGCGCAAAATCATGCAAGAATAAACAACCGGGAGATGTTGTATGCAGACTCACGCAATGCGCTCCTGCTCCCTGTCACGCACAGAGAATGGTCTGAAAACCACAGCAAACCAAGCAAATTGATGCTGAGAAGATACTGATATGATGGCCCGCACCAGAATGGAAAATCTGTGGAAATGCAGCATAGTGGTAAAATTAAAGTTGAGACGGCATCTGTTCTCATCCAGCTGCTAGCTGCTTTGTGAAGCTGGAAGTAAAATATCTGCTAATATTAGTTTGAAACAGTCTACAAAGCCGTTTGAATTGATGTTGAACTGTGAAATGCTTGCCGGGATGAGTTAAAAGTATATGCATCTCTTTACATATTTATCATGTGCACTTTAATGCACATTTGAACATGGATCTGCTTTGTTGGAAACGATATGTTCTGTTATTTTAATACCCTCCGCTGCATCAAGAGCAACTGTGGAGGTGCCCTTGAGCAAGATACTTAACCCCCAGTTAACTGTCTTGCCCCCAAGAAGCTAACCAGAGGCCAGAAATAGAAAACTGGTTATAGTGGGCAGCACCCAGGGGTGAATATGAAGCAGGGTAGTGCTGGAACACACCATGCACCCTTCCCTGGATAAGCACAGGCTCAAAAAATTACACACGCGCACGCTCACACTCGCTTAGAAAGAAATCCAAATCGAATCAGTCATTTCTCACATCAATCATACCTCAGTGTAAGCCCAGCAGACTCTTGATATTCATGTTGAAATCATCCCTTCTCTCTGTTCCTGCCTCTCTGTCTCTCCTCTAAATCCCCCCTCTTTTATCAGTTCCACACACATCGTGTTTTGGGGAAACAGTCTCATCTAATATCCACGGAAAAGTAGAGGAAAGAGGAGTTTTTCTAATTGCTCTGCAGTGTGTTCGCATGTTGCACCATCTGTGAGCTTCTGCCGTTCCCTCAATTAGAATTCTTAGATTAACGAGATTGGAGTTTTACTGCACTGCCAGTGTTTGCTTAGATGGAATCTGCTGCTAGAGCACCGGCTTTCACAAGTTATAATTACAGTAACACTGTGCTGATTTCTCAACACTGGGATCTCTCACTCTGTCTATGTCTTTTTGTCTATCTCTTTCTATCTCTCTCTCTTTCTGTATATTTCTCTCTAATTATTACTATTTCTCATGTGGAAGTACTTTTCAGCCCCCACTCAGTCACTGCTGGCTTTAATGCGCTGTGCAACGCTGTAAATTTGGCGTAGCAGTTACAAGTCCTCCCACAGAATTGCATTATTGTGGATTAGCTGAAACAATACAGGTTGCTTATTTTGCTGAAATGTGTGTGTGTCTCAGACAGGATCAGGAGCAAACAAATGCCCACACACACGCACAAACACACAGACTTCAACCCGTGTGGTATGCCAGGCCCACGGTGTACCCAGGGGGCCTTAAAAAGACTGAAAAGCCTTAATGTAAATTATCTAATGATTTTTACACTACTTGTCCAGTGTACATTCACACAAAACATGGTTGGACTGATTCCGTCAGGATTGGAGTATTATTAAATGAGTATTATTTATTTTTAGTTGAGTATTTTAGTTTGTTTAAGTAGGGGAGGACAATGGCATTTGAACTCAAGTGGCACCAAATGATCAAGCCAAGATGCTTGAAAATGTGACTGTGGGTCCACTTCCAAGAAAACTGTGGCGCAGTTCATCAGAAGTGAGAATGTATCACAGCCAACTACAGGAAACAACTCCAAAATAAAAGGGCTTATGGGTATTAAAACACTTCTATGTGAAAGCCAGCTGTTTCTCTTGCTTGGAAAGCCTAGCATAATAAAAATGAACCGAGGGCAAATTGCAGGCAGGACTGATGTTCATATTCAGCTTTTTCTACATGTGTTCTTACCTGATATGGGCGCCAGAGAGGGGATATTACAGCAGAGCACAGACAGGCCCATGGTGCTTAGCTGAAGTTACAGGAACTGGAATCAGATTTGTTTTGACCTCTGACCTGACTGGACGAGAGGTTACCAAAACTCAAATAAACAAACTACTTGTGAGTCCATACCACAAAGTAAACTTTTCCACTCTGGTTTGGACCAAAGGAAAGAACCTCCGGGCATCCTTAGATAAATACATGGTGACTAGAACAATATACATCACTAAACACAATTGGGTGCCATGCCCTTTAACAATTAGTTCCCTGTTTTCCCGTTAAAAGTTTCATGTTTTTAATTGGTTGTGTTCAGTCAAAATGTCTTAAATTCAATTCCAGGTAGCATTAAAAAGATCTTAAAAAGTCTTAAATCTGTCTCTCTGAAACCTGCAGACACCCTGGTCCAACTGAACGGTGCTCTGACTTCTTCTCAGGACACATTTCATCCCCGCGATGCCATGCATAATACCCATGGTGATACTGTATTAAAGCAGCATTTTGTATTATTTTGCGCTATTAGAGCAGAAAAATGTAATCCTGGATGTTTGTTGACCCTCAGTCTTCAGTTCAGTTCTACCTCTGCCCACACACTCATTACAACGTCTTTATCTCTCACTCATTCTTTCACAAACATCATCTAATCACTTTTCGAGGTGGATGAATATTTATGTTGCCTTCCCACCATTACATACTATAAATACTTAATGTTTACCATGGCCATACTATCCACTTTATATTGTTGCCATCAGGTCTTAAAAACTGATTTTTGTAACTGTTAATACCATTCTTTATTACATTTATGTATGCAGTGAGCCTTAAATGCATTTCTATGAGAAGCTATTAAAAGGAATAAAACTGACATGAGCCTATGTTATTGAGGCCTGGGCTAAAAATAAATACCGGGAGTTTAGCTTTCTTCTTAGTTATTCTCAAAAGAGCCATATGAAAATGTTTCTTTTCCAAATGATTTCAAGAATAATGCTAACAAAAATAGGTTAATTGAAAAGGCTGTAGGGCCCATAAAAACAACGGCGGTTTCTTTTAGGCTGCATTTGTTATTCACAAGGTTGGAATTAGCTATTCGAGCATTGTAAACTACACCTCACTTGAATGCAAAACACAGAAACTTTGTAGTCATCCATTCAAATGAAATGTTAATAACCAAACAACTGAAAAAAGTGCTATCATGGTAACTAAGTGTTGTATTACTCCATCACTGAGTGTGATGTAGATGTGATGTTTGGAGATAAATCAAAAATAGGAGCCTCGACGACAATCTTTCATCAAATACTAGACAGGATGAAAAAATGTGGTTATTAAATGGTCAGAGAATCCCAAGTAATGTTTCTGTTGTGGAGCAAGAAAATAATTTGGTTTTGGGTCATGTTTTTGATTGTAAAATACCGTTTGTTCCCAGTTTTTGTTCCCATTCAGTTAACCAGGTTGAATCTCTGGCTGTCGTTATAGTTCAGTATTCAGCAACTTGTGCATCTGCGCAGCGTGGTGTAGAGTTTGATTGCAGCTGTAGAGAGAAGTGTAACACACCCAATCATGCATTGGTATTCATATAACCACCTCATGGTACATTGTACCAATGCACCACGGGACACTCACTACAATTCCCTCTGCAGCTGCAACGACACTGTGTGCTGTGCTCTTCAACTGCCATAAACACGTTGTCTGTTTGTGTGTCGATGTGCTGTACGCCTCCCTCTGTGCCTTTGGACTGTATGTTGGGTCCTGTTTTACTTGCACCGTGTTGGTCATTATGTATTCTGATCTTGATTCTCTCTGATTCTAATGATGCCTGCATTGAAATGGCTGGCATGTTGGCTTAGTTCTGTCTAACAGCTACCTGCTGTAGATGTGGAGCAGGAGTGGACCGCAGTAATTACAATAGGGGAGACTGATCCTGCTCCACAGGCCTGGAATGTTAATGCCTTATCAGGCCTGGCGCAGAGCATAGCAGAGCAGAGGAGAGAGGAGAAGAGTGGACGGAGAGAAGGAAAGACCAGGGAAAAGGGATGTGGGTGCTGAATGGTGGGTGTCCCAGAAAGAGTTCAGTTTTTGGGTGGCAAGGATCACATTTTTGCGTGGGCTTGAAATTGTGTTTTGCCTCAAACTTCTCCCCTTGTCTTTCTCACTGCAAACGACTTTATTTCCATTTTAGCAAATCAAATAATCCAGTATTGACTCCCAAAATCGTATTGTCTTCAAACAAATGAAAAAATATTCCAGTGGTGTGAGTTACTTCCCCTCGTCTCTGATGCAAATCCCCTTGTTTAAAAAGTTGTCTTGAATCAAGTGTTATTATCTTTATATTAGTGGAGCGATCTCTCTCTTAATTTGTCTGGCTTCAAGATATTGATACTTGTTTGTAGAAGAATAGGCGCTGGAAATAAGTTGAAGTATTCGCTTGTTTAAAGAAAAAGAAGATTTAAAGGCTTAACATGCAGCTAAATGGAACAAAAGGTTGGTTTTGTGAGGTTTTTGTGTCTGTTGACTGCACAACATCATCACATTTATTGATTTAACACTATTGTCTTTTTTCAGTGTATTAAGCAGTCATCCACAATAATATGATCAGGATGTAAAAATAAATATAACCTGCCAAATAAATCCCCCTTGAGTCAGATTTTACTAATGTGGTCTTGCCTGCAACATTGGTGGCAGGTATGATTACAACTTAATCCATATTCAGTAAAGGGGATAATTAAATTGTTGCCTGTGCCACAATATCTGCTAACTGTCCAAATCACATTCAGTGTCAAGCAGCAGGCCACTGTGATTAACTTTTTTCTCACTGCTAATTAAAGCCAGAATCCCAAGCACTGTAATTATCAAATTACAGTGAATACACATGGATTGTCTTGGTGACATTGGTGCATAAACATTAGACGAACAAGTAAAACACAAAATGCAGTTTTACAACACAGGCAGTGCTGCTTTTTATCCCAGTAAACAGAGCACAAATGCAAATGGTATTTCTGTTCAGTATACACAAGTACACCTGTCGCACTGTACTGTCAGAGGGAGGAAAGGTAGGCTACTCTAATTATCCCTGCAGCTGTGAGCTTGTTCTCTCTGTTCATCCTTCTCTCACACTTTATGAGGTGTGTAACCTTTTCCCCAGCTGTGTAATCCAGTGTGGCGCTGCTCTGTGCTCTCCTGAAGAACTGAAGCAGCTCCCAGTCTCACTACTGCATACTGGAGCTCTTAGCTCTCTCTTTGCACAGTTAAGCCAAAGTAATTCTGCAACTAGGCGTCATCTGTATGTGTCTGCCGTTAGCTGGAGTCGCCTTGTCAGCTGACTCACTTTGTGTTCATATTGCTCCCAGCCACATCAACATGTTACTGTCTGATGACCTGAAGGAGCTAAAAGTTCATCTGCAGACAGATTTTCCACACTGACAAATGAGGAAAAAAGGACGCTGCAGTTAAAGGTGTAGTATCTTGTATCTCTCAAAATGAAAACCACATTTCCCATAATTTCTTAGCACAAAAAGGATGCTGTTTCCTTTCTCCTTACCTAGTATTAATTTATTATGAAGGAAAAGTAAGTTACTTGATTGCAGTAATGATGCATTGGACCTACCTAATGGAATCTAACATCAACCTGCACCAATGCAGTAAAACCAGAAGAATTAGAATAAAGTTGTGATTCCTGTTTTGTGCCGGAAAGCAGCTGGGCAGATTTCACTGCACTGCACTGAGGAAAGCTGTGTGCAGAAACATCTGCTCCATTCTCCTTTTTTACACATATTAGTTTTTTCATTTGTACCATTTTAATCAGCTTTCAACTGAGTGCAATCAGCTATTGTTTTTTCTTTTTGTTTTGAAGACCAAGAATGATCATAACTGACAAAAGTCCTTGACGATGCATTCCAGCTACCTAACGACAGCTGATATCAAACTGAAACTCTGCAGTCAAATTAGTGGAATTGGAATGAAGTTGTGGTTCCTGTTTTGTTCCAGAAAGCAATCTGGCAGATTTCACACCAAATTCGATGTAAAAGGCAGTGCAGAGGGCTTCAGAAGCTGGCAGTCTTCTCGGAAAATGAATAGACTTCCAGTAGTTTAGTTCCTGAATTGCTAGTGGTGTGCGAGGTCAGGCTAGCTACAGACTTTGTTGATTTGCTTAGGCTGTCGTTTGTCAGGTGAA
>OMKZ01022925.1:22440-49090 GCA_900302535.1 Neoniphon sammara | reverse complement strand
GTCGCTCAAACGTGTGTGTGTATGTGTGTGTGTGTGAGATAGTAGTGATGTGATTGGGTTGGGGGAAGGAAGGGGGTGGGGGGGGTCACAGCTCACATCGACTTAAATAATTCATCCCAAAGGTCTGAAGAATAAGGTGTTTCTGACCGGATTTCACTACCTTACCATTCCCAGCTGCTCAAACCGAGAGCCAGGCAGAGAGTGAGATGTGTTTCTGTCTTGGCCACTGGACAGTGGGCCTTCGATAATTCATGAGAGTTTGATAAGGGACTAAAAGCCTTCTCTTACCCAGACAAAAAGCAGGTGACAGAGAGAAAGTAGAGCGGACGGGAGCCAGATGGGGACAGAAGGCGAGTGCATCAGGGAGAGAAATTAAGGTAGATAGGGTGACGAAAACTAAGAGGAGAGAGAAGGTGAGAGAAATTATGAATGTGGGAGACTGAGAGAAAGAGACAGGGCGAGAGATACAGACAGAGAGAGACATAAATAAAGCATGAACAAAGGGGAGAGAGGTGGGGGGATTTAAAATGTTTTTTCCTTGAGAAAGCTCAGGTTTGCCCCCCCTCCCAAGATACTGTTTGTGTCACCAAAGATTATGGCGTAAAATAGTCCACCCCTCAATCATCCTGCACAATAACCTGGACCAGCAAAACCACAACACGCAGACCATTTTTCACAGGTGGAAAGATTTCCAATTGAAGTGAAATAGGTGTATTATTGCCGATGAAAGAAAAAGGGGTGCAGACGGACTCAACGTAACCCTCAACACACTTTATACAGAATTCAACGCATAGTACCCACTGCATCTTTTCCTGCTCTGTTATTCCATTAAGCGCCCAGCACTCTGGTTTTTACAGGTCTTTCTCTGCCTGTGTGTCCCTGGCTCTGCTTCAGTGGCGGTGGGCGATCATTAGAGCTGTTTGCTCCTGGCAGCCACTCAGTGGTCTGAGGATCTGGCTGTTGTCTGGAAAGCCCGGAGCTCGGAGCAGCAGCCAATCCCACCGGACTACAGGAGGCGCGAGCCATGGTCCTTGTGCAATGATTGGTGCATTGTTTCAAGGCACTTTCTGCCTGGCAGATTGAAGGAGGGGGGAGGCATTGAAAGAGTGCGATAGGAAGAGGGAAAAGGTGAGCAAGGGACAGAAAAAAAAGGCAAGTGGCTGCTGCTCTCGTAGATAACAGCATTCTTTGCCATTGTACTTTCAGTTTTGGAGGACGTTTGATGAGATCTGGGTGATTATGTGAGCAGAGGTGCACTTCTGTGATTAGGTCTCTCTCAAGGAAAAGAAAAAAAAAAAATGTCGCCGCATCAAATGAAGTAGAAGAGACCTTGCATTTCTTTGGGACCAAATCCTGTACAATGATATATGGATCTGCTAATATATTCATTCTGTGGACTTTGTTTATGTTTTGCCCTGCTCTACTGTGACTTTGTGAGACAAGCGGCCATATGGAAATGTGAGAAGACTTTGTGACACGGATATCCCCTATTTCCTTACTCCTCAGGACATGTGCTGTCACATCCCATTATGGCGCAGCAGCACAGGGAATAGAACAGGGCCTGACAGACTGAGATGAATTTAGTTGTAGCGATCTTGTCTGGGATAAGCTTTAATAGATTACATTTTATGGTGATGTGGCCTGTCCCTTGTCGCTCAATGTGCACTTATCCTCTGAGCTTACGCATGCCGCACGCACAAACAAACGCACGCACACACACACACACACACACACACACACACACACACACACGCAAACAAACACGCACGCCCACTCCCATCAAGACTCTATCTGTCCCTATCGCTCTCTCACTGTCTATTGCTCTGTCTCTCACTTGTCGCTTCATCACAATATTACGCTCCAGTGTTTGGGTTTCTCTCTCCACCTGCATCTTTCTCTGATTAGATTTGCAAGCTCCCTGAGTGATGCGTCTGTTTGCTTTGACATTAAGGAGTCAGTTGGGGGAACGTTAACGATACCATAATTGCATAGATTGAATACGGTGTTGTTCCGATTCGCCCTTGTCTGTTCGCTCTATTTTTATCAGGCCAGGCCCTGGAGCGACAGGGTTGTTAGCAGCTAATGGTGGCAAAGCAACAAAAGCCTCAAATTACATTTGGCACAGGGGATTTAATGGTTCAATAAAAATCAGTTTTACCCGCCACTGCCCTCCTGCCCACCCGCTCTGCCACCAGCTCTCCTCCACTCCGATGGTCTCTTTCCCCCTTCACACATCTGTGCAAGTGCACTCCAATCACACTCTCAGTATAGACTCGAGCTTTTTATGGCCCTGCTTTGGTCCACTCTCAAGATAGCTTTTCAATTAAGACAATTGGCTCCCGATGATGTGGGTTTAACTTGTTGAAGCATTGATTTCTAGCTCAGTCCCGCGCCTACCTGTACTTCATGGTGGACTTTTCTTTTGATATGGGCGAGTACCATATCAAATCCCAATCTTTTCCCCGCCGGGTCGAAGCCTTGATATCATTGCTCTTGAGGTGAATCATTTTATTCTAGCCCTGGGTGAGTGACTGCATGGTTTTGACTGTTGTACTGTGCCTGGGTGACCTTGATGAAAATGGTAGAATTTCTCTCTGTGGTTACCTTTTGAGGTACAAAATGTTCGTGTCCGTATAAGGCAACACAAATAACATTTATGGACTAAATGCTTAGCCAATGGGAGGACAAATTCAAGTCAGACTATTTTTATATCTCAAATGTGATGCGGATGATGTGTGATAATGCAGATATTGAACAGATAGCTTGACTTATAATGCAATGACAGGAACTAACCACATAGAGCAGCTTCAAATTAGCTTCTGAATATGGTGAAGGAAGGTCTGGCAGATGAGCACCCATTCCAACCTTTTTGCCTCCTGAGGGAAAGCCAGCACCTCACGTTCCAGCCAATCATAATTTATTCATTAAAATCCGTTATCTGATTATCTCTATTAATCAGCGTTGTGTGTTCCGGTAAACAGAGCGTGAGGACAAAGCAGAGATCTACCTGAACTTGTTTCCAACTCCTCACGCCTGCGGCACAGGAACAGAGCCAGCAGATGAGTATGGGCGTCGATTAAGAATTTATAATGTGAGAAGTGGGGGTGGATAGGGCCCGTGTACCAGGGGACGCTAAACAAAACAAGCGAATGCCAAACATGGAGCCAAGCCTCTCCCCAAGCCCATGAATAATGTACCAGAGGAAAACACTACATTCTGTTGTCGCACCGCAGCGGTAAACAGACAATTAACATAATAACACACACACATACACACATAAGCAACGCCGTGGAGGTGTGCTCTTGCCCTGCAGAGTCGTGCTAATTGTGACAAAGCTTTGCAAATGAACTGGACTATGAGGGTGACACACAGGTGAGGACAAAACCTCAGAAAACAGCATGAAACAGGCAAATGTAGTTTTTTTTCTCTCTTTTTGCCCCCTTTTGCAGACGTTTGGTTTACCCTGCTTTGAAAAGCTGTCCTCCAAAAAGTATCTTTGTTCTATATTTATCCTAATGCCCTCATTCTTATTCAGTCCAGGCCTTCTCATGGATTCCCTAATTCAGTGCTTATTCGAATGGGATTCTCAAGGCTGCTCTGCTTCCACTGCTGAGTTGGCTTGGTTATCACTAGGCGGTGGTATAGTATCAGTGATGTTCTCCTCATTTATTTGGGTTAATTAAGGCATTAGCCCATTAATCAGGGTCAAATTTGGGGCAGGTGCCTCTTTTCATAGTAGGGTGTCTATAGGTCGTTGTTCCAATCCTGCAACCACCATCATCTTCCTGCCTTTTTTCAAAGATTAATATATACAAATTTAACAAATAAAAATAAAATAAAACAGATTTTTCAAACTCTGAATACCCAGATTGAAGTGGTGAATTGTGATATCTGGCATATCTGCTTGTATAAAAAGGATTTCAACAGAATATTAGGTTGCCTACTTGCGAATCCACAATTCCCATCATGCCCTCAAGACTCAAGCCCAACATGAAGACATTTTAGTAGGAAACATCTCCCGTGTCTCCTGAGCCTGAGTAGGAGTCACCAGGTGACCAACAGGCAGCGGCATTGAGTCAATATGTTGATAAAAACATCTCACCATGGTTTTGCGCCAACCAGGATGTTTTCCCCTCCAGGAGCATTGATTGACAGATTGTGTTTACACACAGACACACACACACACACACACACACACACACACACTGCAGTGTTTGGAGCATTTATCTGGGCCCCGCAGCCTCTGGAGTGCGCTTCGGCCTGGATCTGCAGCTTTAAAGGGCGCTTCGGTTGTAAATTAGAAGGTAGGTGTGATACATCATGGCCTCCAGGAAAGAGATGGATGGTATAGCGTGTTAGGTTTAAGTCTTTTAGGTGCAGGTTCCCATGGGGAGCCAGCAAAGGTCAATGATGTTAGGGAGCGCATGAGAAACCAGGAGTATGTTATCCAGCGCACCTTCTCGCTTGCTCTCTCTCTCTCCTGCCCCGAGACCTGGGACTGAGGACTGTCTATGGAAGGTCATAGAGATAAGGTGGAATGGTGTTCTGCTGGGGAGATAGGGAACTGCTGCAATTACTGCCGCGTCAATGAAAAGGCCTTTAAATATCGGCTACCCACTGAGGAAGGAAGGCGGAGACAGCTCCAGTCCCTCATTCCCCTGGTGCACTGAGAAAAAAAATGTCCATGTTAACAAGTCATTTAATTTGTATTCAGGTTAAAACCATTTTTCTTTAAATAAGTGACAATGTGTGCAGTGGATAAAAAAACATCCAAAGCAATTTCGGTCATTTAAAGTCATTTGTTGGAGTCATTTCATTTCTCTGTCATTTATCCTTTATTACCACTGAGCTCTAAATCTAGATCAAGGATGACCTGAGAACAAAAACAGTCATAAAGTCGTCGAGGATAATACACAATTTAATCCAGTCACGGACACTAGCAGTCAGTCAGCAATAAACTGGGACCTACATTATAAAAAAGCAATTACAAAGATTATAGAAAACATGAGATATCATTGGTTTAAAATCGCTGAGTGAGACAAGAAATTCTAATTTCAAAATGCTTTGCAGTCTGTTTCAATTATAAGATGCATGCTGCCAGAAAGCAGAATGGCTAAGATCAGACTGTATGTGCAACTGATCAATCCAAAAAATATAGGATTTATCAGGTGGCATTATTTTGAATATTGTAGGTCACCCTACTTGTTGGTCAAGATGGCATCACTTATTTCCAGAAATTTTTTTTAAAGCAAATCGAGTTGCAATGAGGATTCAATCACTTTCCAAGATAAATGAGTTTGCCTGAATATAAGATTAATGATTTATTGAGATGGACTTTTTTTTTTTTCCAGTGAGATGTTTTCTGTGCTGTAGCAACTATTTTGACGTTGAACAGATTTGATGGTCTCAGCTTTCACTTTGTTGTCATATTTTCAGTGTTCGGGCCGTCAAATCAACATCTTCTCAATATGAAAGTGTTTGCCGGGTGGCTGTGCAGTCGTTTGATTTAATCTCTCACTGGTGTAAGCGTAGTGGAGTTGAAAACACAGCAGTGGCACAGGTCTGTGTATTGGTGGTCAGAAGGCACAAATGGGGCGTAATACAACAGATGATAGTACACACACGCGTGCCCACACATACACACACAAGCCCAACCGCAGATTCTCTCACTTTTATTCGATTTCTCACATCGTGTCTGTTTTTCTGTCTGTCTGTCTCTCTCTGACTCTCACTCTCACACCTTAATCCAGGATCCAAGGCGAGGAGATACCTGCCTTTAGCTGAGTGAAAATTGCATTTACACTGACATGGAAAGGCAGGTCCATCCCCGGAGTGGAACTAAAGTCTGGCTGGTGCTAGCCGCTGTCCAACAGCTATTCTCATACAAATCTCCCTGGAGGCTGCAGTTTTGCAGCTCACTTTTTTTTTCTTTTTCTTTTTTTTTTACATTTGAACAGCTTGTTTGAGGAAGATGTGTCGCCACCACCTCTATGGTTTCAGTGAGCTGTTTCCTCATTTTCTCACTCGCACCCTTTCTGCACTTCTGTCCTTTATACATGTAAGTGGATGTGACTTGATATGGCAGAGATGCTGTATCTGCAGATTTTTGCCCCTCCTCTGTTGTCTGCTTTCATTGAGTTTAATGAGATCACCTTCTCTCCAGGATCAATTAGAATATACTTGCGGGATGTGTCGGGATTTACCCTTGGCTAAAGATCCCTGTCCTTCCCTTATTTCCTTACTCAAGTGTGTGTGTGTGTGTGTGTGTGTGTGTGTGTGTGTGTGTGTGTGTGTGTGTGTTTGACCCCTTTGTGCACAGATTTCAGCAAAAAAAAGAGAGAAAAAAAGATTATTAACATGTTCCCAGAAAACATTTAGCTTTCTTTTAGAGTTGACATTGATGAATTCAGCATTATTATGTAAATACACACAATGAATAAACAGAGCAGGTACAGTTTTTTCCCCCTCCTTTTGAAAATAAACACATTTTGCATCATTACATCATGTTTTACCAGCACTGACACTGACGTGTTTACCGGGAAGCAGCACACATAGCACACATTCTCTACGATTTTTCTGACCTGTCAGAAGATTCGCAGGAGAAAAAACAACTCTCAGACAGTATGTGGAAAAGGTGAGGAAAGAGCACGGGCCCCCTGAGAAGACCAGTGTCACATAGGAATATATGTAGTCATGACTTGTAACAATGTCTGTTTTCTTAGCAATAAATAAGAAAAATGAGGGACCTATACTGTATGACACACTCAGTCCAAATGGCACACACATAGAAACACAGATTTTATTGAGGTAGACAAAACGGAATGGTTCATATTAGGGCTGAACATTATGGTAAAAAATAAAAACGTGTGGATAATGCAAATTGAATGCCAGGGAATCTCTGTAGCAGCACAATACTTCATTTGTAATGGTATTCTGTCACACATTTTACCCTTTATCAAAAAATTGCAGCTCGTGTAATGTGGGTGTAGTGGCCATACTGCTATTTTGATAATATTTCAAGCCCCTGTTCATCCCTAGTTCATATGCAAAAGCTCTTCAAAATGTTTGTCATAACAGTTAATTTTTTACATTTTTGCTCCAACATTTCAGCTGCTGTCATGTAGTGCTCTGACATGCACATTACAAGTTATTAAATAATCTGTGGCATAAACAAATTGTTCATTTTGCTTCTGTTATTTATATAACACAACAGTGGTTCAGCCTTTACCTACTTCAGCTTTTAAATTTGCTGTTCCAAACACCAGATATCTGGTAGGGTGCAATAGCTAGCTTGAGCAGCAGAAGCCACCATAGTTTAACTGACAAAGAAAAGAAACTTCATTAACAGAGAATCCAAGAAGAAAGACGTCACTAACACCCAAACTGATTCAAAACTGTTCTCTAAGAAGTCCAGTGCAGAAACACGACAGAAATGACCGCTCGGTGCTAAAAAATTTCACCGAAATAAAAAGGTAATGAAAAAAATGCTAATCTCGGGGATCACACTTGCAGGCACTCAGAAATGAGAACCAAAGGTAATACTTACTCCTTGGTTAGAAATGCATTAAGCAACCTGATTCACTCTTAAGTGGAGCTGAGTGCAGAGCAAATCTTTGTACCCATCCCAGCGCGGCTGCTTTAGTCAATTCTCTTGCTGTAATGACACCTTGATGATGGCACTAACCTCCTCTGAAGAGAGTGCCTAAAGTCGTAGTCACCGCCGTAAAGCGACCAATTAGCTCGAACCCCTGAGACTCATGTAGCTCCAGAGCAGCGACATGGCGACGGTCACTGGGGGCACACTGGCAGGCTCTTTAGTCTGATGGAAATAGGAGTGACTAGAAGTAGTAGTGAAAGGTCAGAGGATCACAGACGAAGAGCTAGATAGTGTCTCTCTAAGGGCAGAGGGGACGGCAGCAACAAGCATGCTGGTATAAATCACACACACACCCCCAAGCCAGAGGCACGCGGGATACTCATCCAACACCACTGCCACCCTCCACCGTTACCACAGCTAAATCCCACAGATGCCATTGAACTGAAAAATCTCTCAGACTGGAGTGTCAGCATGGACCATGCATGTAATACGGCAAAACCCTGCTCTATGTTCATGCGCACATTCTGTTTATTTGCTTAGGTTAGTTATTTAAATGTGTCCGAAAATGTGAGAAATGGCACCAGTGGGGTGAGATAATTATGTTTCCCATGCAAATCCAGATGTTACGAGGATTTTGTGGAATCAGACGTAATTTTGATACTAGTGAGTGACCTGACTTGTTTTCAAGATATGTGTCTAGAAAATCGCTGAAACGAGTGAAATTGCATTGGGAGCAAGTGGAATTTTAGTTTCACTATAACAAAAATAAAATTTTAAGACTGGACAGGAGACTAAATGACTAAGATGGACTGTGCAAGAGGTGGGCAGGTATGAACTGATTATCATTCTCTTACTGTATTAGTAGTCAGTATGCATGCAGAAGGTTCACTGTAGCCATGCTGGAGCGGACAGCACCCCAAGCTGTTTTCCTAAGCAGAGTTGGTGAAATAAATCAATGATTGCATGGTCCAACTAGGAACAAGCACAAAAAAATCAATCAAATCTCAGTCAATTGCTTCAAATCTCCACGTTCTAACCCTGCTTTTCCTTTAGAACCTGTAAAGCTTGGAACCACGATGATTGTTGCGTTCTCAAACAGATGTTAAAGACGGCAATTAGATGAAGGTCAGCAGGTTGTTTATGCCATTACTTTGCTTGTTTTCTAATCTCTGATGAATGGCTTGTCTCTCTCCCTCCTCCTCCTCCTTTCTCTCTCTCTCTCCGTCTCTCTGTGGTCGCTGTGTACAGTAAATGGGCTGACTAATAAGTCTCCCGTGGTTTACAAGGATGGCTCCCATCTAATCACTTTTTGAGACACAAGCTTCAAAGCGTGCCCTCTTGACTGCTGCTGGTCTGAGCCAAGTTAGGGCTGTGGTTGTAGATGGATGAGGGTGGGCTACGGCTGGATACGCTCTGATCTATCCAACTCATTTGTCCATTTATTTCATTGATGTAGGCCTCCTCTGACACCTGACAGGTAATTTTGACTGGGATCTTGTTTGTTGGTTCATCTGTGCAGTCTTAGGACCCGGATCAAAGAGAATTTGCAAATAATGAACTGCATTTGTTTTAACCTGCTTGGTGAACAGATAAGATTTCAGAATAGATTAGCTGTTAATTAACAAAAACGTTTACGAAATTGACAAAAAGGTAGAAGTAGTGCATAGCTTTAACTTTCTGGAACTTACGGCCAATGTGGCCATAAGTGAAAACTAACATCAAGAAATACAATATGTAGAACATATCTATTGACTCAGGTCAGAATGTGTCCTAACAGTTGCAAACCAGATTCAGAGTGCACCACAAAGAGCCTCAAAACACCAAATACAAACTACTAATTGTGCAAAGAACTACTATTAGTAATATTTGTTTGTACAGTAGTTCTTTGTGATACACTTTGTGGTATTTGGTAGTGTGCTTTGTGGATCTGTGTGGTTCTTTGTGGTGATTAGTGGACCCTGTCTGAATGACGTGAAGTAGAGTCATTATATTTAAACATCACATCAGCATCAACATTTAAATTTGGTCTAAAGTTTGAGTGTGTGCGCTTCCTGTATATCCATCCATGTACAGTACATGCATGGGATGTTTGTGTCTATCTTTATGTTTGTGCGGTCTGTCCTGCTCCTGGTTTCAGTATATTTTGAGTAAAACAAACATGCCGCTGGTTTAGAGCACCTCCATCACCTCACGGCCCAGATTAGCATTTCACTATAATTGTGCTAAGGAGACAATAGATTGACAGCAGTCTATTGGCCCTGTTTAGCAGATTAAATGGCTGACGAATTGAACGCTGATCCTTTGGGATTTCATGTGCTTTAAGCGAGCTGAGATCATCTTTTTTCACCTCAGGAGGAGAATTACCATTCTCATCATGGCCGTCGGCATCATGGCGGCAGTTAAAATGCTTGTTTGATCATTCTCTTTGGATTGATGCCCTTAATTGAGGAACATAAGCCTCTTTTTGCCCAAGACACTTTATATATACAGTATATCCTTTACTTTAAATGTATACACTTTACTATATATGGGTCTATTGGCCTTGGTCCCTTTGGAACCACTGTAGTTTAGGGGGTTGCTGGCTATGGATGGGACATTCATTGATCAAGAGGTGGAGGCGGGTGGGATGGGGGAAAGCTGAACAGCCAGAGCGACTTGGCTATGGTAATGCTTCACTAGATCGATTAAAGGGATGTGCGTTTGAGGCACAAGAGTGCTCCAATAAATCCTCCACCCCAGCCTTGCTCTCCTTGAAGTAGCTCAGATTCCCCAGCATGGCCAAGACTGTGAGAAGCCCCAGACAGAATACCAAACAGCGGCTGCGGACATACACACTGAAAGTGCATCACTTAGCAGAATGTTAATAAAAAGCAGAGGCACTTTTTTTTTTTTTTTTGCTTCTGGAGACATTTTCATGTTCCATTAGCAAATCTGTAACCACGGCTTGTTGAAAAATAACCTGCTAGTCTGCAACCACAGCAGCAGAAATTATGTTGCTCTTTTGCCTCTGACTTTCATGTGAGAAATTAATTTTAATTATTTAAAGGAAAAATCCTCACTTAAACATTTGACCACTGTTAAAAAAAGCTGTTGGTGATGTAACTTGTATTTTTCTGCTGATTTTATTGCTTGGTAGTGTATTCATTTATTCCTGTGGATAACTGGCCAAATGCAACAACTTGACACCCATTGAGATATTTCCAGAGCAGCTACAAACACAGATTTTGTCATCTATCTAAAATATTAACATTGAAAATCCAGTTTTGGTATTACTTTTTCAGAGTCACAGTTTTGCACCGACATTCAACAATCACACAGGGAGAAATCCACCATAGAAGAAGAGATAGTGATTTCTCAATAAACCCAAATGCATTGTAGCTGGATGTTGTGTTTTGAATAAGGGAAAAGAAGAAAAAGAAATCTATGCTCCAGCAACAATTGATGAGAAGTGCAGCCAAAATACAAAAAGACATCAGGAGGAGAGGGAGGCGCAACACTCTGCTGATGTTAAAAAACAAGCTTTATTGTTAAAATCTGAGTTGAGCAAAGAGGATGACTCGGGTTTTTTTTCAACCAATTTTTTCCTCACCAATACTGAATGCATCAAGTTCAGGCCTTTTCTCTGGGATGTGTCAAAAGGCATTCTGGGAAATGTAGGAAATCACTAACTGAAGCAGAAATACATGAGGCAGGCAGGTTTAGGGATAGTGGGTTAAAAAATAAAAAAATCATCACAAAATACTGAAAGTCATAAATGCATATCTAACTACATAAAAGGCTCCAAGGGATGACTGGAGGATGGATGGTGAGACATTCAAGTACCATGCAGCAGTGACAAGATATTTATGAATACACAGGTGGTGTGTTGACTTTAATGTATAGGGTAGAATATGAAGAAAGCCAGTGTGTGACAAATCGCTGCAGGCGATGTCTCCTTTTTTAACCTTTGTCCTGTAAAGGTTTACTGAACACACACTCTTTATCTGATATGCCGAGCTTCCCATTCATACAGTTACACACATTCACACCTGGGAGCTGTCCGGTACAATCACTGTCTTCCACCGCTGCCCACTGTAGGTGTTATCGCTACAAAAATCCCCATCGTAACAAGTCAAACGAGCAGAAATGCACATATGTACAGTAGAAGAGGGAGCAAGAGAGAGAGTGAGTGAGAGAGAGAGAGAGACATACAGAATGAGTGTGTGATGAATGTCCTGCTGCCCTGGGAGTTGGTTTGTCATTTTTGCCTGTGAGTTCATCAACAGCCTGATGAGATAAAAATGACCACCAAAGCCATTACAGTTTTATTTGGTGCAAAGGATTAGTGGGAACGGATTAATATGGTAGCAGGAGGCCATAAATATACAGCACTTTCGTTCTCTTTTTCTCTGCTTCTAATTTCCTTCCCCAGATCTGCTGGATTTGCCCTGGCTTAGCCCAGGGGCCTTTTATAAGGCAAGGAGTTTCAACGCGAAATGAGAGAAAAGGCCATTAAAGACAATCACATTTCCAGACAATGCTAATGGTAGGTTAAATACATTTAGGGGAAGTGTTGCCCTTCGTCAGGTCTTCATATATTAATTTTTCAAACTGACCCCTTGGTGAACAAAATGGCCCCATAACTGAAAGATTAACATGCTGTTAAAACCACCACCTGACCATCCTGCTAGTCACTATGATGCTTACAGTGAGAAGTAATGTAATAAATTGCAATGATTATTTTCAATACACTTCACATTTGAGCCTGTTCCTTTACACACTGGAGCGAAAATGATGGATTTTATGTTTTCATGTTTGCGCTGGATGATGTGTGTGGTTTGACAGGGTGGTGTGTGTGTGTGTGTGTGTGTGTGTGTGTCTGGGTCGGTCCACTGCCTCTCTGCTGCAGGGTTCAGCTGGAACCAGTCAGCTTGTTGCATCATCTAACACGGTGATGGGATCGCAGGAGGCCCATTATGTTGTTTAGATGTGTGCGCGGAGGTGATTCATCTCCAAAGCTTTGTTGTTTCTCCTCAGCGTTATTTGTCTTTGCTATGCAGACGGCAGCATCCCTTCGACCCCTCTAGCATCTCATTCATTTATACAACAGCAGGTGTGTGTAGGTACAAAGTGAGGGATTCATGATACGGTCTGCTGCTCAAAGCCACTGGGTTAAAGGAATTCTATGGAGCAGATTTTTTTGGGGGGGGCTGGTTATGTTAAATTTCCATTAATAAGCAGCACTCAGACACCTTGCATCATGCTCGCAAGAAAATGTAATATTTACTCTTTCCTGGTGGTTGATCAAATCGCACATGAAAATTTAATTATGTTTGCTTTTTTTTAATCTTTGAAATCTTAATAGTTTGATCTCGGCTGAAGAGGAGGTTGAGAAAGTGGTTAATCATGTTCCCTAGTTGTCTGTGGCCAGCCACAATCCCACTGTATCATGTTGTGCTTTGGTTTTACTGATAAATGACCCCCATCTCCCCAAAGTCATGAATATTCATGTATCTCTGTGTTGATGTAATGGCACTTTACTCACAAGGAGGCCACTAGCCCCTTATTCTCCCAAGGAAGGAAATTGTTAAGTCACGCAGGTTCATAAGCAGGTTACCATGGAGACACCTGGAAAGCACAAGCTATATCTCTTTGCCACTGAATCATAAATGAGAAAAGGCACTATGGGCCAACATCAGTGGTTATTACTATCAGCTAATATACTCCATACATCATGGAAAGGACAGGCGATACACATCTCAAATCTCCTGTGTATCTGCATGTGTGCGTTTATGTGTGTGTGTGTGTGTGTTTGTGTCCTTTACAGCCATTTATCACAGCAGGAATGTAAAGCGTTTAGGGTTACAATCTGTAGCGCGGCTTCAGCAATAATTATTTCATTCCAGTTAATTTGTCGAGTTCGCCCACGGTGCTGTCAGGTTTTGCGTTACCTCCCCTGAAATTGCAGACTCTTCGGTGGCATATATGACTCCGGTGCCGGCCTCGGCTCACCTCGACAGAGAGATTGTCATAAACACCACACAGAGAGAAAATCAAATAGCGACTGAAAGGTAATTGAATGATTCAATCTGTGGAGCACACACCAGTTCACATTCATTTCACCTCAGAGCCGAATCTCAAATTACAATCTGCAAAGGCCCAAAGAGACCACAATTGTTTTACCCCTCTCTTCAAATGAAGATCTACTTTAATCACACTGTTCAAGTAGAATGCACACTCTCCGGGAAAGCTGCTATTGGTTCTGACAGCTGCGCGGAGGACGGACAAGTTGTGACATTTGATATCAATGCAGTACAATTGCTTCTGGCTTGAGAGGCAGTGGCCGTATGTCTGAAAAAATACTTTTCGACAGGTGGAACAGAAGTGAGAAATCTATTAATGAATTAGGGACTCAACATGGCCTTGATTACATTGCTGTCTTGTTGTCTTTTTTTTCCATTTGACTGATGACTCCCCAAAAAATGAAGTTTAATCTCGGTGTAATTGAAAACAGGATTCTCGCGGAAAGTACCGAGCCAAGAGGTTCCTCGTCAGCTTGTCCACAGAGCGGCCCAAATAGAGAGGACACAACCCTCCGGTCTAATCCAAAGTTATGACTCTGTTTCACCTCTCAGGCAGTGCTAGCACACCCACTTTGTGTGATAGCCAACTGTTATTGCTGCACCAAATGACCGCCCATTAATCCTGTCTCCCAGCCCTGCAGCTGAATCAAACTTGAGAAGCGTGGGAGAGAAAATGTGGTGATAGTAAAGCAGGACCTGGACGCACTCCAAGAGGTCCGTGTGTGTGGGTGAAATCCTCATGCGACCTACAGTATAAAGCCCTCTTAGGCAATTCCCTCTGGACCAGATGCTGACTCTTTTCTTGGTATTCTGGTCATGACAATTCAGACTTTAGTCACAAACAGACCAATTATAACTGGTTCTGCTGCATTCAGAATGAGCACATTGGTGAATGAACAGGTAATGAATGGTTTAGCGAATGAATGAATAAATGAATAGATAAAAGGCTCAGGCTTTGTCATTGTCTCTCTTTGCAGGCGCTTGCTAGAAGGCAGTTTCCTCACCTTGCGCTGACATGAATATGAATGCTATTAAATGAAGCATCCTAACCTTTACTCTGTTGTCTCATTAACACTGAGAGAGTGGAGAAACAGATGCCATGTTCAGCACTGATTTCTCATTGCGAAACAAAATAACATATCTGGGAAGTCTTTTTGGAATCGTTCAATACATCTGCAACCTTTAGCAGTGGTATTAAGTTCAGTCTATATTTGTCAGTTTAAATAATCCTCCAAAGCCAAAAGCCATTGAATGAAATAAGTTACTGTGGATAAAGTAGCTGGAGTTGACAGCTAAATGAATACATTGTAATATAAATGTAAAGAATGGAAGGAATTATTCCACTAAGAATGGGTGGGGAAATAACTAAGGATTGCTAAAATGTTTGTTTTATGCTTTTCTACATAAGCATTTCTATACCATAATGCTGTGAAGTCTGCACAAGGATATGCTCTCCCAGAAGGCATCCTGGAGTCACATTCATCTTTTCCATCTTTCCCCATACGTCTAACGAGGATGCAGGCCCTATATTGATGTGGTATCAGGGGATGGATGAGACGAGCTCTTGTATCTCATTTCTGGGTGTAGGAGAAAGTGGTAACGACCCATGAGTATCCATAAAAATTACTTATTTGCATTAATAAATGCTGAAATTCTGTGGAATTCCCTTTTAAGATCTCTTCACTCCTAGTTTGCTGAGTTATTTTCTCAGACTTGCCTGCTTTTGGTTCACTGTCAATAGCCCTGCAGCTAATGTATTAGTAATGCTTCAGCCCAATATTCATTAATTTGTTATTCACAATGGCTTTTTAATCAAACAATTTTGTCCATCTGTTGGAGTCCCATGAATGTTTCTGTTGAAGACACGCCCCTCTGATATGACAGTTTTAGTCAGAGCTGACTGAGGAGAGTATGGCTGACAGCTGAAGCAGAGCCGTGCCTCTCCAAAGAGTCTGCCTTATTTCCTGCTTCAAATCTGCTCTAATGGTTTCCCCCTAACCAACACAACCCGTCTGGAGGAAACAGACTTTTGTTGGCATGGCAACTGTGTAGGACTGTGTTTAATTTCTCTTGATAAGTAATGCTAACAACACTACAAAATAATGCTCAGGAGGAATAGGCCTTTTAAGCCCCAACCATGGCAATCACTTTTGTAGAATTATGTTTTCTTTGTTTATTTTTTTTTTTAATGTCGAGTAAAACTAATATATTCAAACCTCGAAAGCAGTTCCAAAAGAGGCATGTGTACAAGGTCTTATTAAATGTTGCTTGTAAGGGTGAGCAAATTGGTTTATGACTCAGTGGATATTGTGCATGACAGCACAGTCACGCAAACTCAGACACACACAAAAAAATGAATAAAAACGTGGGTACAAACAACATTTTATTCAACTCCTAAAAATCTAGTGATGCCTATTTCCCATGGTCATTCTGTCTTTGACCATTTAAGCACTGACAGGACTGCCAATAATTACAAAAAAATTATGCAAATCCACGGTCATGCTCGTCAGCAGTTCCTCTCCGCTGGGGCCAAGCTCAGCAAACTGTCCTTTGGGGCAAATTCATTTCATTCATAGTTAATTTTCAAGTGGCCGCCTGTAGAAAAAATAAAAAAAAAATCTCCCCCACAGACCCCACAGATAAATCTACAAAGGAGGAGTTGTCTGATGGGGCAAATAGTTTCAATGCATAACCCAAACTTATTGATCTTCTTAATTTGAACCTGTCTTTCTAAACGGATATAACAGTAATCCCTCCTGAAGTCAAGGGTGGAAGCATGTTTCAGTGTGTTGTTGGTGCTGTGATTTGCTGGGTGCCCCCAGGTCAAACACTGCTGTTGTGTTTTGGCCTGCAGGCTGTTTTGACATCAGTCTGCTGCAGCTTTGTGCTTCTATCAAGTAGGGCCTTGCACCAAAGAGCAAGTGGAGGAGGATGGGAGGGGTGGAGGAAAGGTACAGCCACATGCATAGGAGGCTGAAATAGGAGGTGACTGCTGACATTCACCTGGACGCCCTCTGTAAGGGAAAGGAGTATGTGGGAAAAAAAAACAAAAGAAAAGGGAAATGATCCCTACAAAGGTAGGCCAAACGGAGAGCGAGGAGTGTGTGATTATGGTTACTAAGGCTACGGCATGCCGCCTGGTCCGAAGGGGAGGGGCTTGGGGGAAGGTCAGACGGCTGAGGCACGTCCAGCTAAATCAAGTCTGAAGTGTGAGGTCCCTGTTGGTGCAGGGGTTGGGGAAATGTAGCTTTTTAGGCTGCTCAGGAGGAACATAGATCGCTTCTTAGACGGGACCTTGTGCATGCCATGGCTTATAGCGCACCCTCTGGGCTGTAAATCCCTTTGATACACCACATAAAAATGGATAAAAGAAGCAGAAAGAGATGAGGAGAAAAGTTAAAAGATAAGATTTCTTTTTGTGAGTCGCACGCTTTGAAATCGTTTTTCAGTGGGATGGAGGTCACCTGGCGTCAGTGTTCACAGTATGAGAAAGGACCCCTTCAATAGCGTGCCAGACCTGTCTTTCACTTGCCTGTCTCTCAATTGACACCGAGGCTCAAATCCTCTCTGACTCCATCCCTGATGTCTCTATCCTGTGACTTCTTGGAAACAGCTTGCTAGCTTAAGCTGTTCAGAGGAAAACGAAGCAACATAAATTTCAGGGCAAGGATTCTTTCTTTCTCTCTCTGTCTTTCCCTTCTCTCCTTCTCTCGTCTTCTCCCCACATATATATACACACAGAGACACACACACACGCAGCAGGATGAAAATCAATAGCCTTTCAAGTGTGAGTCAATGCAGAAACTAATAGCTAACAAACCCCGGGCTGTAAAAGCACCAATGGCTCCTTGCACACGGCGGTTGTAAAGTGAAGAGATCATGCTTAAGCATCCCATTGCCCCATGTCACTTATATAGAATTACTCTCCGGGATAATGAAACGACCAGAGAGCTCAAAACAACTCAGACTCTTGCAGCTGGGTGCCACATCAAGCGGGGAGAGCCAAACCAACACCACGACACTGTGGCTGGCACAGGAAACATAAGAATGGACAGAGGAGCACTTGTTTAACTTGATTAAGAAATTTGGCCATCTTTCTCCCCGACATTGATTGGCCTGAATGTCTGACTAAGCAGCTACCCATTAACTGTAAGGGCACTTTATGGGCATCCACATT
This sequence comes from Neoniphon sammara, assembly GCA_900302535.1. Lineage (NCBI taxonomy): Eukaryota > Metazoa > Chordata > Actinopteri > Holocentriformes > Holocentridae > Neoniphon > Neoniphon sammara. Next base: position 31,254 of record OMKZ01022925.1, on the reverse strand, counting down.
CATCTTGGGCAGGAAACATCCCTCCCCTTTAGGCTCAAAGTGCTGATCCCCTCACGCTGGAGGGTGACATGATTGAAAGCTGAACAAAACAGACTTCATTTGGAAGCAAAGCCTGCGTAACAGCCTCATTATCTTTATTATGAACACGTATCATCAGCGTAGTCATCAGCATCAGTCTCTATTAGCAATAATGACTTCTGGATGACCTAATGGATAAATATGTAGGGGCCTACAGCCATCTTGGCTCCTCTGGAAATACATTTACAGTGCAGAAATATGTTATTATCCTATGTTGTGATATTTATTTTTGTAATAGACTGAACACATTTCAGCCTGTGCATTAATATCAGGTAGGACACACGGAGTTGAGTGTGTCACCTTACATGGGTCTTAAATGCTGACTTTGGCATTTTGGAAGCTTTTTTTATGATTACACTTGAACTTTGCCGGGGTTAAGTGCAGCTACTGCTGAGTCCTAAGTGAAGTTGGTCCCGCTGGTTCACTCACCCTCTAACATTTCCCCCCTCCAGGAAAATCAATTCACTAACCCCTAATATGTGGCGAAGTCCCCACATCAGAGATTATTATCATTAAAGTTAATTATGTTGACTACAGTTCTGTGGAAGAGGTGTGGAGTTGATGAGTGACAAGATATACTAGTTCAATGCAATAAAATACTAGACCTAGTTTACCAAGGTAGCAGTGCAGAGGGGATATTGGTCTGCTCCCCTGATTGTTTTTTTTTTTTTTTTTTTTTTTTTTTTTAATAAATGGATTGCTGCCAGATTTTAATAGATTTCTGCCGTTACTCCTATTACTGTAATAATAACAAAAGTAAAAAAAAAAAAAAGTAAAAAAAAAAACGATCATTTTTGGATTCATATTGGCTGAGGAACTGAGGAGGCATGGCGAGTGCCCACACCTTGCGCCCATGCCTTCCCTTTCTCCAAGAAACCATTTCTCCAAACCTTGCCAGGGATGATTGTTTTTTTTTTTCAGGGGACTCTATGGGTGTTTATAGTTGGTGAAAAGAAGATAAAGTCAGACCGGTTGTCTCTTTAAATCAAGCTGCAGTGTTGATGTGCCCTCAAGCTGAAATGGTAAGAACCATTTCCACCTCTGCGGCAGGGAGCCTGACCAAATAGGCGCACTAGTGCGCTTCAAACGTGACTCCCATTCCCTTGGTCACTTGTGCTCTTTAGTCGCCTCCAGTCTTAGAGAGGAAAGCAATTTGTCAGTCTTTCTCCATTGGACTTTGTGTTTTTTTCTGCGCATCTCGGAGACATTATTTAATTTTTATTTTCCTTTTTTGTTCCATCCGCAGAACTCAGTGGCAGTCGCCTCAATCCATTTACCGCTGGCTGGTACGCCTATCTCCTCCTCTGCGTTGCAATCTGTTGATAACTCCACTTGCAAGCTGCAGTTTATTGTCTTTCGCAATGGGAAACTCTTTCCTTGCACGGGAAATTCGTCAAATCTCGCAGATGATGGGAAACGTAGGAGCGTTTCAACACCAGTTGCTTTCACCAAATTAGGTAAGAGGAAATCCATTTTTTTTATCATCATGCATGTGATGTCAACGCTCTACTATATTGCTCACTCGGACAACATGCTTGCACACGCACATAGATTACATCAGTTTACTCTGCGCAACATGTTGACCGATACAGTCCGCTGTACATTGTGTTTTTTAACCAAAACATAACTCTTTCCTATTGCTTTCATTTTATTTACTGAAATCAGCATGTGTAAATTCTGTAATCATTCGCATTTCACTGCTGCAGTTTGACTTTCTATAAACCTGAATGTTACTTTATTATGTTTCCTTGCACCTTCATGTGTTTGAAATTACATGAGTTATGTCCAACAATACCTGACGACAGACTGCCAACTGCAATAACAGTCTGATATTTGCGCAATGCCTAAATAAAGTGTGTGTATGTGTGTGCGCGCGTGTGTGCTTATGCATGCGTGCGTGTGTATGCGTATGTGTGTTTGTTTGTAAATGTGCGCGTCCGTGTCCACGCGTCTTTTGATATAGCACTTAGAGACTTTCCACTTGGTTTCCCTAATTTAATGTGTTGCTTTTCTTGCAGATGGGTGCAGCCTCGGGAGCGCCGTGCACTCGGTTACCATTGCTCTTAGGCACTTCGCACTGGGTGTAGACCCCACCGCAGCCTATTGGGATTTTGACCTACTGGATGGGCACGGTGGCTGGCGGGCAGAGGGGTGCCACATAACAGGCTCCGGGGGCAACACGACCACTATTCATTGCACCCACCACAATAACTTTGCTGTGCTAATGGTGAGTAGCCTACAGTATGGTACCAGTGTCATCCATCCCCACCTTCTAGGACACCCATGCCCCCTCATTGCGTGTCTTCTGCTGCTTAGGGCCTGTTATGGATCAAATGCATCATTTTCACAAAGGAGTAGATGGAGTCACGTGTTGTAAGAAGCACTTCATACAGGGACCTTTAAAAGGTTGCTTTATTGTTGCTCTCCAGCTAAGGGAAAGGATTTGTCAAATGCGCTATGGGGATTTATTGGCTTTGGAGTATGCGCTACGCTAATTCCCCCCTATATCTTGGAAATGAGAAGTTGCGTGTGTTGTATAGCCTGCCACCTTTTTTCCAAAAAGCAGCACAGCAGCTGAAATAGAAGCGATGCTCAACAGAAGGAGCGCCTTGTCAGGAGCTATTCGCCTCCGAGCGCAAGTGGTGTACTAATTGGTTGCAACCATTGCCGAGCACAATGTTGGATTGTAAAGCGTAGCATCGGTCATCTATTTCGCTCAAGTTGGTCTCGACGTCGCCGAGATGCCTTCTCCTGACGACGTCCCCGTGTTCAAATTGATTTCATGAGGATAATACCAAAAGCGCAATGGCATCGCATCGCCCAGTCGCTCCATAGAGCCGCTGCGCCTGGTCCGCTTTTTTTGGATGAACAGAAATCCTCCGGATGTTTACCGAAGAGTGGGATTCGTTAGACTGGGAGGTCAGTTCTCGGTAGAGCATGAAAAGTGTTGTGCTTGAGATGTCGGTGCTTTCCGAGTTGCCTTTTTACCTGCATATTTTATGAAGCCGCTGTTCAGTTCCGTTGTTGTTCGTGTGTGGAAATAAGCTGGTTCGGAAAAACCGCATAGGAATGAGAAAGAGTGGGATACAGAGGGAAAGCGGCATAGAAAAAACGGCACAGGGTGCTCTGAGGGAAAGTGGGGTGTGTGCAGAGAATACTAAGCTGTTGTTAGATGGAGAGCAGATGTCAGATTGTCATTGTGTATTTATTTAATATCCAACCTGGGCTTGGGGAGGCGCACCGTCAATGGGCACATTGTGGCGGTCAGAATAAAGCGAGATCGGCAATTCAGTAAATTGACGTGGCAGCAGATTAATGATTTGAACTTCAGGACACGTCCTGTAAATAGAAGGCTGTGATAGAGATGGTGGCAAGCCCTCACAGGAATGTCCATATAATGCTTTTATGCGAGCGTTTGCGCCGGTGATTGCGCGTCTACTAATGCAGTCACCACACCCGCCTGGTCTCTGCAGTGCCCGAGAAAAGGACCCTTATTTACGGACTTGTGACATCATTCTCCTGTCGGCAACATCTACAGTATGATACCATGACGTCCCTTATAGCCCAGGGCGGCTTTTGCAAGTACTAGACCTGTTGCATAATCGTCTCATGTCAAGCTGAGAGGAATCTCCTATTAGTGTAGGCTGCAAGTTGGCCATTTTTGATTTAGGCTATTTATGAGTAAGGAGCCTCCATCCTTAAAGCTTTCATTCCTAAGCTGTGCAGCTGAAGCACTGAGACTTCCTGCTTTGGTGTTCAAAATGGTAACTCAGGCTACAACAAGTTGCAAACTGTATCATCAAAGTTTTCTATATGCTGATAGTACTGTTGCAGCTGCAGTGACTGAGCTGAAATGAATAGGCTACAGTGCTGTTCTCACTTGACACAGGTGATGTTTACATTTTCAGTGTGAAGTAATCCAAGGATTTGTACCCTCTGCTCAGCAATTACTTTGTATCACCTTCCTCACCCTATAGGATACTGAAAAAAAGCTGAATTCCTTGCCAGATAAGATATCTGCAGTATACAGTGAAAGAATCCATCTTATGGTGCATCTGTGATGTTGAGCAAACTGACACGGGGTTAGCCACAAAGCATGACAGCTTTGACAGATGAATAATGCAACAAAATCATTTCAAGGAATGAGGGAGAAGGGAAAAAGATGCCTGAAAGGCACAATGCAATCTCCAATTCCTGTTGATCCAGACCCTTTCACATTTAGTTCTTGTGGGGCTTGTGCATATGTGTGTGTGTGTGAGTGTGTATATGTGTGTGTGTGTGGAGATGATTAGTCTACAAATAGCATGACAAACCAATAGCAATTGTCCCTGGGGACTGTGGTTTGGGATATAAAAAGTATTTTAATGAGAATCTTTTTTGACTTGGCTGAGAAAGAATTACATGGTAGAGAGTCTCCCTCCTCTGGATTTGTGATCAGAATGCCAAATAACTGACTTGGGATGTGCTCTGTTGCAGAAACTCAGCAACAGCCTCCAATTGTTGTTTTGGCATATATTATACCCCTGTCTGCAGTGGATTTTATAACAGTTGGAGTAATACATGCATTATTTGATTGTGCTCACATGGGAATGCAGGGGGGATTACTCACCTGTTACATTAAAGCCTCACAGATACAGATTATTTTATGTCTGGGCTATTTATGGAGCGACAGTGCGCTTCTAGTGCTTAAAGATGTTTTGGGAATCTTTTCTCATGAGCTGAAACGAACTTTAAGCCTCTAGAAAGTGGCTGTTCAGATTTCAGCACCAGGGACAGTTCCCATTCTCCCATTCTTCTCTCCCATAGCCTCCCTCCCCTCTCTCCCATCCGTCCCTCCGTCTGTCCCCTGTTCCTTTCGAGCAGGCCCGTGTTTGTCGGAGGGGAGGGCTGACTCACTCATTTACAGCAATGCAGCCTCATCATTTGTCTTCATCACAGTGACACCCCACTACCACCGCCACCACCACCACCATCATCCCCCAGCAGACGCACCTCTCTTTTGCAAGTGTAGTGCATGTGTTTTTTCATTTCCCTGTCACAAAGATAGCTGCATTTTTTTTGAAATTCGATTGAGGTGGTAAACAGAGGCCGTGAAGGCAGAAGTTCCTGTATTTGATTGCTGCACTGCTCCACACTGTTTAATATGCACGATCAGACCTTTAGAAAGAGAGAGAGAGAGAGAGAGAGAGAGAGAGAGAGAGAGAGGGGTGGCTGGCTTTTGTCAGTATCCAATCATAACAAAGGGCCTAAAGCCATGGCCCAATAAGGGAAGAGCTGTTCAGAGATGCATTCCTATAAACCATAGGATATGATAAATATGTGATAGTGGATTCCCGGGAAATAAATGAAAAAAAATATTGTGATGGCTCTGCATCACAATTACTAGCCTACAGGTGAGCTCTTCAGTTTTTTTTGCTGAAGACTGGGTGTCAGAATTCAATATTAGAATTGGTAAACCATTGCATATAATATGCATGTAATTACCAATAAAGGCATTTGCGTTTGAAAATAGATAGTTATCTTGTATGATGGTTTGAGAGAGAAGAAGAGAGACAGATAACGAGAGAGTCAGAGTAGTCAGAGCGAGTTGATTTATACTTACCAGGCGGTTAGGAGGGGGTTGTGTCTTTGAAGCTGAATCTCAGCAGAGCAGAGTATTGCCGTAGTGGCCAGACCCAACACATACTAATGCAAATCTAATGCTGGTAAAAACACAAATTATTGATTTTATCACTGTTGTTGTCATTTTTAAGTTTCATGGTCTCAGTAAAAGGATCTACTGTTTTGAAATAAGGGAGGGAAACCATAATTCACTAGTTTTCACTGGCGCGCCTCCATCTTGGATCAAACCAAATGAGACAGGATTAAATGTTGATACATTACTTCTTCTTGGCAAAGCTGACCACAGGCTTGATGCTAGTGTAACATTACTGCTGACTGGAGCAGACCACAGGGTCTTGCCTCACGTACAGAACCAGGGAATAGACTAAAGGAGGATAACTGTGAGAGCATGGAACTAAATTGGCTTGAGGCTACGCTTTAGGAGCAAACAACAGAGGCCATGCCTATTTATTATGTACATGCTCTCCCAAAAGGTAATAACTTGAGGAAATGGGGGAAGAAAGGAATGAGAGTAGGTGTCAAAACCCTGCTAAGCCTTTTGTGCTTCACTATCATAGACGAGATGCCATTCATGACTGTATTCCAAGAAATATTATCTAATATTTAATACATTTTATTCAAAATGTATTAAAGCCATATTGGGTATTCTCTAGTTTGCCAATTATGGGCAGTGCACACATTCTGTAGGTTCTGCAAGATGAGACTTGCTTGTGGAAAATAACCTCCACACAATGTTCAGATCTTCTGTAACTCAAAAACTGGGTTTGTTTGTGTGAAGGTCTGTGTTTCTGCAGATAGCACTCTGAAAGTTGTGTTTTCTCATTAGTGTCTTGTCCACAGAACTTTGCGCAAAAGGCAGACATAATGAGGCAAGCTGGTTTTTATTGTTCGCCCACAAGCAAGCCCTGGCCTCTGCAGTGTTAACTTTTCTTTTACCAGTGCTCACACCCTGGGCTTCTAGCTGTCTTCTACCTCTGAGACGTTTTCCCACTGAAGGATATTTGGTGTGTGTTTTAGGAGATCAAGGGATTTAACAGTGATGATGACCTGTTTAGATATGCATAATGAGGATTCAAAATTCATGGCGCTGCCTTTGCTGTTGTTATGCATTGTTGTGGGCGGGAGAAAGAGAAGGGTATGTGATGACAAACTGTGATATCATCAGAGGGGGCGATGCCTTGTGATTGTGTGTTAGGTGATAGTGGATAAAACGGGAGGCTTGTGGTAGAGGCTCAAAGTGCCACACTACACACACCTCTTAGCCCCTGGAGAACCCTTTACATGCAATAACCTTGCTGGGAAAAAGCAGCTCTTGGGGGACCAAACCCCTCAAAGGTCAGAGGCATGGCTTTGGAACAGACTACATTTGGCACATGTGTTGTATATTAACACATAACAAAAACCCTAAGTATTATCAGTTACATTATCCCAGAAAAATCAGATAACGGATTACGGATTAGGCTGCAGAAATAGGCGATGATCGCTGATAACATGAAGGAATTTAGATTGTTTTGATTGTCGATACCATCATTTTGCACATTTTGTTGGTTAGAGAAGATGAGAAAACTTTTCAAAGGACTATATTGGAATTCTGTAGAATGGAAATTGTTACATTTAGTTATCTGTGGATTTAGAGCATGTGCAATTCAAAGTAATTACATTAGTATACGTAATATGAATAATCAGTGAATTCCATTACTGATAATCACTTTAAGAAAGTCAGGTGATTACTCATTGATGCTATATTGCATTGCAGCGGTAACAGTCTCATTTCAGACGGTGTGTTAGTGTTGGTGTGAGGCTGTGTGATAATTACACAGCTTAAGGTAATTCTAAGAGTACATGCTAATGATTTGCAAGCCACTTAGCATCAGATACCTTTGACCCGTTAGCTCAATTGCACTTATTTAAACATGGCGGCTTACAGATGAGCACTAATCCGCCTCCATGTGTGTGTAGGCAGCCGTGCCACCCACTCACCAGCCCCAGACTGAACCAGAAACACCGAGGTATGGTTCTGTGCTGTGCTGGGTGATCTCCCTACACAAGAGATATGGTTTTGGATCGAGTTAATTTTTAATACATGTGCTCGTGTTTCATTTGTACGCCTTAACTTACATTTAATGTCGGCTATGATTAGTGTAGCGCGTGCGGATTTGGGTGTGTGTGCATGTGTGTATGTGCGTGTGTGTGTGTGTGTGCGCTGAAACCACACCATCGCCTCACATTCCCTTCTGTTGATGCTATTCTGATTCAGCCTCCACATGGTGTGCTTTGCTGACTGCAGTTAAAGGTTTTACTTTGGTGTGAATTGGGGAAGGGTCGAGCTCACCCGGCAGTCCCCCCTGCACTTCCAAAACAGATTGCTGCTGGCCAATAACTTGACATATGATGCAGATTGTTTTCTCCCTGAGTAATGAGTTCAGAGCTCACAGCCCACTATTTATCTCACCCATCAACAGTTCTGCCCTGGCATTGCTGGAGTCAGCCAATACTCACTATTGGCCCTTTTTCCCTGACACGCCATATTGGACGTGTTAGCTACCTCCATTTTTAATACAGTATGTATGCCTCTTTTAGCCTGGATACAAATTGCATTGCTTTAACCTATTGTTATTCAAATTATGTATGCTCCTCAGCTAAGTGTATGAAAGATTATAATAGTGCTGCTCGCAGCAGAAGGGAGTCTTGCGATGTGTGTGTGTGTGTGTGTGTGTGTGTGTGTGTGTGTGTGTGTGTGTGTGCGTGCGTGCGTGCGTGCGTGCGTGCGTGCGTGCGTGTGTGTGTGCGCGCTCACCCAGTGGAGCAATACAAAGAAAGTTAATGGGCTATTCAGTGGTCTCACAGTTTTGATGTTGTTTATATACAGCCACTGATTAATTGGCAGCCAAAATAGTGCTACAGTTTTTATGGAGAGGCAGACCAATTGCTTCAAATGTAAAACTGTCTTTGCTGACAAGTAATCTTTACGAAAGGTGATGATGTAGTTGCATTTTGATTTTACTTCCAAGTTGATAGTTTTGGCACAAATGATCTTAAACAATGCTCCAGTAGGGGAGATATGAATACTTAGGCGAGGTGTATAAAGTTTTTTTTTTTTTTTTTTTTTTTTTT
>OMKZ01022925.1:0-17008 GCA_900302535.1 Neoniphon sammara | reverse complement strand
CGGTAGGGAGGTGTGTGGAGGGGAAGGCCCCATATCCACAATAGCAAATTTTAGTCTGAACAGCGTTACAAAAGCTGTAATAGAGTCATCAAGTTCCCAGCATTTCACTGTCACGCTTTTATTTTGTCATCCGGCAGCGCTAGCGGGGCCCGTAGAAGGCTGCCTATTGGAATGAGATAGACAAAGAACAGATGAAAATGGTGGACAGCAACAGATGTGTAGATGCGTCTCCGGTGAGAGCTCTGTAAATGCACCGGCTTGGCGTTGTTAAGCACCACATGGGCAAACATAAGCTTATTTACCCACCGAGACCATTGCTGGAGACTGATGCATTCGCAAGAGAGGCTATTCACGTTGGGCGGGTGTTATGTTTTTTTTCTTTGTGTTGCTTCCAAAAGGCTCGGCCTGCGGTAAATTTACAACGCTGTACACGTCTTAAAGTGTTAACAGAGCATGCAGTACCGTGCGGCGTGCAGCCCTCTTCTCAGTCTTTGTTACGGGGGGGAAAAATGGCATGTTATGGTACAATGCATCAACCTGTGAGGGGACGAGGTGTGGACTGGTGTAATGTATGCTCCCACTCTGTGTGCGGAGCAGCATGTGGTCTCGAGGAGGTGAGAACGGAGCGTGAGGAGGGTGTGTAAGTATGTTTCTGTGTGTGTGTGTGTGTGACTGTGTGCGGCACACGCCACTTTGTGTCTGTGTGCTCCTTTTTGTGTGTGTGTTTTAGTCTGTGCATCTGCAGTATGTCTGGTTATTGTATGCACAAGTGTTTTCACCTGTGTGTGTGTGTGTGTGTGTGTGTGTGTGTGCTCGCGTGTGAATGTGTGTGTGCGTGTGTTATCTATGTAAAGAGCACACATAGCAGAGCAGCATCCATTGAGCCTTCTGTAGAGTGTGTTGGGGAGATGAGTCACCCCTCTCAGACAACACCCACCAGCTATCTCTCTCCCTTTCTCTCTCCCTCTCTCTCTCTCTTCCTCTCTCTGACAGTCACACTCTTCCCGACAGGTCTACAGTATGAACGTGCCAATTGATTACACCCTCACCGCTTATTAAGTTTGAATGTGCTGCTGAATGAAACATCACCCCGCTATTGTGTACAAAGATGATGAGGGACGAGACGCTGGCGAGCAGGAGTTGCAGGCCTGATCATACCTAAAAAAGACTCACCCTGCTCTCTATAATCGCAACAAAGGAGTACGTTTCTGTGCTGACGTTCATATATTTTATGAGTGAAAGAAAAGGTGAGGCGGGTCTGGCTCCAGCCTCTGCTCTACATTAAAAAGTAATTTTTCTCTTCTTTCAGATTCATTTTTATCGATTCGTTTGTTCAAACCGGGATTGGGGAGGGGGGGGGTTCCTCGCAAGCATAGAGCTGCAGGATTGTGACTGCAAGGTTGCTGGCTTGAATCTAATGGGTGGGAAAATCTTGACAGGCAACATGAAAGAGTAACCAGTGTTGAGCCACCCCATGAGAAAAGCACTTAAATCCCCAGCTGTTCCACTGGATCTACTCAGTAAACCACAGTCAAAGGCTGTGGTTGGATTGGGCGGCTCCCAGTTATGGATGTGAAACAGGGTATAGCACTCAGTGAACCGTCCCTGGATAAATAAATGTTAAAGAAAGACAGATCAGTTTCATTCCAGCGTCTTTACCCCTACATTAAAGAGCAATCTTCTCCCTGCTTTCAGATTTGTTTCGTATTGATTCACGTTGTTCATACCAGACTCGGGTATTCACGTTCTCTTTGTTCCAGCTGTACAAGGGGGTTTGCCTACAGTGAATTATGAGCATGTACTCTGTTTGCAAGGTTGAGCAGTGCACAAGGCTCATTTATTTGATAGTCACGCTTTAAATATCTCCACAGAACAGCGCTTACAATAACTTCTGTATAGGAATTTGAATAGCCCAAAGCTAAATACAACACTTCTAATCTGAGACTCTAGAGAAATTAATGCTAATGAAACAATACCCCCTTGATGTTTGAGGAGATAAATACAGCACCACTGATATGTGTGAGCCTCAAACGACAATGCTCATCTGGAGGGGCTTCAACTCTGAAACCATTCCTCATCAGCTCCTAATGCTCCGTGATCTGATGGATATTTACTTGGGTCCACATGATTTGATTGAACATACCATGTTGATTCTCGCCTAAGCTATTGAACACTGAGTGGGTGAGACACAGATTATGAGCACGACTGTAACTCAGACCTGTGAGCAGAAGAGAAGAGACAGCCAGAAGGTACCACTGAAACATTGATGACCTGCATTAATGGTGCAGAACAGTTTTTTTCTGAATGTTGTCAGGTCCGGGGATTATTCTGTCCCATTGCTCTTCTTTTTGCCCGTGTTATCCAGTGGTGTATGGGAAGACCGGCATGGGCTTGATTTGTGCACGCTCACACCAGTTTTGTTCCAGTGTTCACGCGGCCACTCAAGGATGATAAAATACTGCGCTGGATAGGAGCTAGTAGCCTGCAGGCTGTTCACCAGAGGATTTTAATTTTGTTTCTCTCTCTCTCTCTCTTCCTCCCTCTCACTCTCTCTCTCTCTCTCGCTTTCCCTTTCTCTCTCCCACAATGTTTGTGCACTCTTGCGTGCTCACATGTGATTATAACGGGGAAAGGAGCACACTTGTGAGCACATATGTCACAGTTTGACACAGATTCTGAGCTTTGTGCAGCATCAATTAATAACAAAATATATTGACTTTGCCGCAAAAACAAAAATTTTAGCAAGTTTTTGCATGTAGGCTCTATAGGTTGTGCAGTTCATTTTCCTAACCAATCATCACCCCCCTAAAAAACACCTCTGAGTCCGCAAAAAACAACAGTAAATTTGTCCCATTTTATTTTGCAGGCCCGATAACCTTGCAACCACTGTGCCTGTGTGGTGAGATTATGGATCAGACCAAGTTTAATTGACTCTCGTAATCTGATTTTGGCATGGGGAGGGAGAGTCGTGGATTAAAGTTGTAACTACAACACAAACAGGGGATCAAGGGCCTGTTTAGCTGCCGAGGCTAGAGGACAATGGAAGCATGTTTAGATGTAACATGCCAGCGCTAATCCAGAATAGGCTAAGCTGCCTTGTACGGTAATATTGTGGCTTGGCTGTAATGAATTGCACTGTCAGCGGGGGTAGTCGCGGTGGCCAGCCACAGAGACGCTGTAATAAAGTGGCCACGATGCCGTGATGTAATACGATAGCAATAATGATAATAACTGGAGTGGAGGAATCACATTTGAAGCTGGCTGCTCCCAGCCCCGGTTGACATTGTGCTCTTGGCTCTGCAAGGAAAAGTACAACAGGGAAGAGTTGTTCAGAGCACGCTGCGAGCTACGCCAATGGTCAATCAGTCATCATGACAGCTAGGTCAACAAGGGGATTGCAACTTTCCAGTCTGTCTGTTGCACAGTAGAGGGAGATCTATACATCGTTGAATTTAGCTAATGTAAAACTCAGTGTACAGTAAGAGCCGCGTTACAGCTGCAAATCTCTGAAATTTTGGCCAGTGCTTGATAGGAAAATTGTATATTGTGAAGTGGATAATAACAGCACTAGTGAAAAGCATTAGTACTTGAGCCAGTGTGCAAGCATTGTGCATTAGTCACACCACAGCCTTCTCCTTCACTAGCTATTCTGTATGAGCTGCTGCAGTTCGCCCCACATCACCCCAGGAGCATAAACACTGCTTCTAGGAACCATATGAACAATTTGTTCAGAGCACCCTGTAGTGCGCCTTGCCATTTTTCTCTGGGCCTATCCATCTGCTGAAAGGGACAGTCTCCCTTCATCCTTCTTCCTTTCTCTCTTTCTCTTCTTTTTTCCCTCTGTTTTGTCCCTTGGTTCGGTTTGCTGTAAGGTCTTCTTTTTTAACCTCTGTTTGTTCCTGGAAGGGCTGAGCACGCTTGCTTTTGTTTTGGCGACACCCTGCTGCACATTACAACTATATGTATTTGCACATGAACGCTGCTTGATAAAATAACAGTTCTCTCTGCTGTTGATCACCGAGCGGCTCTTAAGTACCTTGCTCAAGGGTATCTCAATAGTAGTTGTCAAAGGAAGGGAATTTGTTACTCACCCACTTTTATCCAGCCTGAATTTCCAAGCCGGCCTGCTTCTTCTCAAACCTTTCGGCTATGGCTGCCCTTCTTTGAATTAAAGGAACAGTTCACCCAAAACACAAAGAAGATATTTTCCCATTCACCCCTAGTGCAATCCATCTATCCAGATATTTTCTGTGTGAAGGCTGGGGGGCGAAGGGGTCTGTTGGGAACTATTTCTTGCTGAAGAGCACCAGTGAAGTGTATCTATCTGCCTCTTTATATGTGTTTTTAGCGGTCATAGGTGAAGTTTGCTGGGGTTCTTCAGTGGAGTTCAGTGGATGTTCATTTTTGACATTGGAGCTCCCAGTTTGTTAACTTCATTAACTTGCTTTGCCAAATTTTTGTGCTCTTCCATACTTGTTGTTTATGTTATATTGCTATATTGTTATATTTCTGTTAATATGATTGGATGGATATTGTATTTGCTCTTGTTGGCCTTGCCAGGCCTGGTAACTTGCCTCTTCACCCCCTCTCTAACGGATCACAATGGAAATAAGCCAGGGGATGTTATTGTGCAATTTAATCCTCAACATTTTGTAAGTATATGACAACTGTCTCCAAGTGAAGCAGCATTATATGTATTTTATGATTGCCAAATAAATCTATCAGTTTCACCACATGGTTAAGCCCAGTTGTTGGCTGTTCCAGACTGCATGTTGTTGTTTTCATCTGAGGGTGGCCTGTGTGGGTGAAAATAGCAAGTCTGCCGAAGTGTCCCAACACTGAAAGCGTTAATGTCTCCCACAGCTGTAAATCCAGCCCACAGCAGGCCTAGTGTGTGAATGCCCTTTCCTGCTGCTCAGATAAGAAGACCTTTCCTGTTCCTGCTGCTGCGGCCACACTGGATTTTTGAGTCAACGCTCACTTGCTACATGAGCCCCTCGCTGGGCCTGTGCATTTTGAAAAAGGCAGTTCAGCATGTAGCCATACGTTGGCGCCGTTTTATTTGATGGGGTGGTAAATGGTTAAAGACTCTGGAGGCCAGATGCTGACATTCTCAGCTATCATTAGAAGCCCAGTGATGATGATAATATGTCCCAGGAGAACCTTTGACTTGGCTTGGCCTCTGCCGCCTCGCTCATGTCTATGTCCATTTAACTACAGCTGCTGTCATCTAGCATTTGCTTAGCGTCACATTTCACTGCCATAACACATCTGAGCACAATTTTGTTCTTACCTCTGCTATAATTGATTCCTCTAGAAACATTTTCTCTGCGACCTTTAGTCAAATAGATGTTTGTGCTTGGTGATTTTTCGTCATTGAAATTCCCATAAAGTGCTGTTTCCTCTTCAAAGTACATAAATTTTGTCGGCAGCATTCCCCACTGAGGCTTCAGGCCATTCTGTTTTTTTCTTCAGCAACATCAATTCATTGAGCTGTAATTAACAGGAGTTTTCATTGTCCTTCAGTGACATCGCTCCGAGGCCAAATACAAACTCAATACTAACTCTGTAAATCTGTAACTACCAAATTATGACAGGCTGTTTACAATTTTACGATGAGTGCGACATACAAAACACAATATGTTGTGTTATTTATATAGTGAAGGGTCACCATACCACTTTCCTTCTTTCTTTCTTTTTTCTCATGTTCATATTATTTATTGCTTGTGCCGGATTGCAGTCATTTCTCTTCCATTCCTCCCTCTCTGCAGTTTCTCATTTTCTGACCAAGCAGCAAAATCAAAATTGCTGAGATTGATGACAAGTTTTTTTAGACCAGTTTTTTAAAGGTTAGGTTAAAAATACAGTCTCCAGTGTTAGGATTAAGGTGAGGTTTAACTTTATAATTAAAGTAGTAAGCACTGTAACTTCCATTTAAATAAATGTCTTTTGCTACCTTCTATTAGCAGTTGGCAGAATAATGATTCATGCTAGGCTCATGACAGATTTTTCCAAAAACCTGGTGTCAGTTAGGTCTTTCTGTGGTGCACATACCGTATATAAACCCCAGGGTATGAAGCCAAGCTTAATCAACATAAAATCCAAGGCAGAAGAATGTTTTTTGTTCTTTTATTGATAAGTGATCTTTGGGAAGCGCAGTGCAGAAACATCAGAACAACAAGGGCTTAGCACCAAAACTGTCACCGAAAAACAAAACAAAACAAAAAAAGACAAACAAATCTCACAGATTACCACTCGCGGGTGGAAATTGCAGCTTGTCCTGGCCCTGCAGCTTGAACAGAGACCAAAAAATTGGCTCATTGGCTCCCTCTCCTTTTTCTTCCCGCTGCATTTTTTCCACATGAAAACGGCTTTGTTAGACTCACTGATGAGGGTTTGACGGAGTGGCTGTGTCTCCGGCGCACACTCCCGCTGCTTCACATCTCTCCAGCGTCCCGTCCCCAAAGCTTTCATCTCAACTTGACCCATACTGTACCCCGACCGTGCTTATTAACACTCAACACAGCAGCCGGCAAGGTCACGACCTTCACGGGCCCCCACAGGCTCATCAGACTTTGGGTAAACATGGAGCGAGAGAATCCCGCTCGGCTACACATAGAGACAGTGATGGAGTCGGACAGCTGTATATGTGGATCACTCTCCCAGATACAAGCTCACATTGGGCTGCAGGGGTTATGGAGATAAGGTGTGCTTTATTTAGCTAACTCAACTCGATGGAGCCCAAATAGCAGCATCACCGGTCCACGTCCGCCTGCAGCTCAGAGCGAGGTCAATCAAACGTGTCTGGAGTGAATGTATGGATTTTAGAGTGGGTTTTGACCTTCACAGATAGGAAACCATCTCAAGTTTCTATTACCATATTTCACACCGCCTTAATACACTGGATCAGACCATCTGATGTTTACTCATGCAGCGATAATATGATCACAGTGTTGCCAAATTAATAGAACCTGTGATAAACAAGACAGGAAAAACAACTTATGATATTACTGGCAGTGTACAGTGAAGTTGTCTGTACCTAGAAAGTGTTATACATACTGTCAAAGTCACAAAGTTATTGAACATGTGAGGTCTGTGGGTATATAGAATATGATGTTGATATGAGCTTAATGAGCAGCTGTTAACAATGTGTCTTTTAGACGCACAAAAAAGGACTTAACTTTGTTTTTTTGCCTGGCTCCCATCCATTCTTGTTTGCTTTTTATGTTGGCATTCTAGGAAGCTTATGCTATTGTTGCATTCAGACGCTCTGGCTAAGAATGTCAGCTAAATGCCTGAAATGCAAAATGTAAATGCAGAGGAAGAATTTGCTCTCGACAGGGATGTTACTCTTTTATGCTGATTTGGACAGCATTCTAACTCGAAGACATTTCCGTGACATTCATTTGTATTTCGCCCGCATATCTCGTCTGTGCAGTATTCTGTGTGTTTGCATATGGAGAGCTCATCATCGTGTCCTCCCTGGGATGGATTTTCCGAATTGGCGTGCAGGCCTACCTCCTTGCTGCGCGTTGACTGGCTTTACGATGGCAACTTTTGATCCCCGTTTCTCCCCTTTCCCTCTGTTTCAGGATCTGAAGAAGGTGCTGTCTTTCCCCCCGTATCCAGGGGAGTTTCTGCACCCGGTCGTGTATGCCTGCACGGCGGTCATGTTGCTCTGCCTCTTCGCCTCCATCATCACATACATAGTGCACCACAGGTAAGAAGCCGGCACCACCTCGCTCTTGCTCTCTCTGTTGGTGTGTACGTTTGGCTTCGCAGTTTGAGACTCTCCGGCATGCAAAAACGGAATTTGACAACACCGTCCTAAGCTAAATTCTACATCTGGACACTCAGGGAGGCTTTTTATGTAATCTTTTTGCTTCTCCGCTTTTGCCTCCCTAGTTTGTTTTGGATTCCTCTGTCACAGTTCCTGGGCTGAGTGTGTGTGAGTCAGACACTTTAGGCCGGCATAAAGCGCCGCAGCCTGTCTGACTCAGAGGATCTAAAGCAGATACATAGATGAGTGTGTGTGTATGAGTGTGTGTGTGTGTGAGTGTTTCAGACGGTGGTAGCACTGCCCTCCCTAAAGAAATGCTTCTGTTAAATCCCTCAAGGGTGTTTACGTCACCTCAGTTCACCTTATTACATATGGAGACAGATAATTAGATTGTACAGTATGGCTCTCATTCCGCTTCTGCGCTGCGGTATCTGTCTGTTCATCTTAGGTTCATCCGCTGTTGATGTTGTCATTCAAGCAGGAGGGAATCTGACTGGCTTATTTTAGCCCACTGATTCATCGTCCTTTGTTTTTGTACAGTATTGCTTTATCATGCCTATTGCATTATCGAGGCGGATAATTGTAATATCTCTCCATCCATTTTGATTTAAGGGAAAAAGGATGGATCAAAAATGTCATGTTGTCAAAGAATATTGTTAGATCCTCTGCATCATTCAGTTAATTAGTATTTCCTCAGACAGAAGTATTCTGTTGGTTATGTTTCTGTGTTTGTAATGCAGTCAAAGCCAGAGATTTATGTAACTGTGAACTTGCTTCAACATTCGCAGTTTGCATCCGTCTGTGACACCTGGGACTGAGACAAGGTGCGCGCTTCTGCAGGCAGACAGTGATGACAGCATCTGTGGCTCCAGACAGCAGCGTCCCTTACTGTCGTCTAGTGCTGCAGCATTGATTAAAAAAAATGAAACTGACTGCAATATAGGCGACAGCAATTTCCAAATTGCACAAGGCTGCATGTTTTTTAAAATCATAACAGAAATATGTTTCAAACAGCTTCCTAAACACTGTGTTGTGGTGCTCTGTGCTGAAGTCCTGGACTTGAAATCAAGTGGCAGCTCAGATGTTTTATTTATAAGAATAAGAATATTCGAATAATAAGCCATGAGACACCCTATTTTACACTGAATTCAGAATAGCGCAGAAGCTCATCAGGTGGCTTATTGCTTTTATGAAATAATAGAAAATGAACCATTGCATTAACAAAGTCAGAACGCAAATGCTCAATATTTCATTTGTTTTGAGTCAATAGACGAAACTAGAATAATAAATTCATTTATCAGATTAAATCTTATTCTTCAGCTGAGTACTATTATAGTTCTTGAAAAGTATCTTAACAAAGTGGGTGCTAAGCAACACATTAACATCAATATGAGTGGTAATTTTTGGTTAATGCAATAATATTAAAATTAACTTTCATGTGATTGAATGTGAGCATTTGTGTCACAAATGTGACAGTCAGAACTGAGGACCAGAACTATTGGTTTTGTAGTCTTCAGGTTTAGCATGTTTGCCCCATTCCCCTCTTAGCACACACATAAACACACACACACACACGCACACACACACACACACACACACACACACACACACACACACACACACACACACACACACACCGGAATCCGGAATGAAAAAGAAATTGCACAAGAAGTACTTGAATATATTTCATGTTACTGTATATTGCAATAAAACTGTTATACATAAAAATAGCTAATTATACTTTGTGCATGTGTCTGTAGTACAAAGCCCTTCTGCAGTTAAGTTAAATTTATGTCTTTAGCTCTTAGAATATGCATATTCATCGCAAAGTCCTTTTCAGAGCAACTGACACATACATTAAGCGATACAGTAGATTAGAGAGAGAACAAAAGCACATTGAAGATATAAGGCCAGAGCTTCACAGCAGGCGTCTGGTACATGGGGGACCGAGCAGAGTTTTCCCTTCCCATGGCACTTGGAGTAACAAACTCCAACACCTCCTCCTCCATGCCTCCCATTAGATAACTCCCCAGTTCTGAAACACATCACAGTTTAGAAACACTTTGGTTGCATAGTAGCACTCCAGCTGACAGTCTCCAAGTTGTGAAGCAGTGGGACTGCGTGTTAAATGGGCAGAATGCAAGGGAGGTTGTTCAAGGACACACACAGTAGTTAGTGAAGTGAAGTGAGAAAGTGACAAACTGAAGCAAACACAAACACATGCGCCCACACCAACAGTATGCGTTATGACACATACTGTATACACCAAAATAGCCCAAAATGGCATTATTTACTGGGATTATGGGTACAGTGGTGATGCAGTAGGTATGAGTGGCAGCAAAGTTAAAGGAACAGTTCACCCAAAGATGTTTTCCCAGTTTCCCAGTGATAGAGCACCAGCAAACTGTGTCTGTCCATCTGTAATTCTTACTCATTGGGGGCAGGTAGATACAGCTTCACATTGTTCTTCAGCAGGAAATATTCCCAACAATACTTGTTGCCGACAAGGGCTGTTGATTATGCTACATATCCATGTTTTATCCATTGTTTTGGGAAAGAGAATTTTTTTTTACAGTTTGAATTAAACAAATGAATTCCCATCCAGCTCCATTGTATCGGGGTGAACAGAAACAGACTGGAAACCTCGCCAGATCACACAGAAGCTATTTGCATGGATAGATTGCGCTCAGGGTGTGAAAATATTTTTTTTTTTTCGTATTTTGGGTGAAGTGTTCCTTTAAAAAATGGTGGTGAATATTTTGCTCCCCTTTTTTCAATGGTTACCAACACGTGTAGAACCTAAGTTTTAAGTTTACTAAATGGTAGCATAGTTTAATACAGTACATACAATACAAATACACAGGCAAGAATTATTACAAAGCAGCTTCTACCAGTTCTCCTCAAGTGCTGTAGGATAATTCCAGTATTTTTAAACATGGCTCTTATTTTCCCATCTTTATGGGTCTAAATGATTGACCCAAACCACAAAACGGCTGCAATGTAACCCAACAGGGAATATGTCCGCTTCAAAGTACATCCACTAAAAGAGCCTGTTTTTGCCACTGACAGCCTCAGATTGTTATAAACATCTGACAACATTATGGAAAGGATCCCTACAGAGATAGAAATATGTCTAACATGTAACAGAAGTCTTGCTCCGGTTTAAAAATATCAGAATTATCCTTTAAAATGGCAATCAAATTCCATTTTTGATAATGCACAGCTAGCTGTGGTTTATGAAGGCTATCAGCATGGTTGAGTCTTTGACCAATGAGATTGCTTGCCTGACAGCACCCATTGCATAATATGTCATGTTATAGCAGCCACAGCTTTACTGTCCCTTACATTTGGCTCAGCAGGGTGAGAGAGCAGATGCAGAGAGGGGACAGTTTTATTCCCCTTACCCTCTGGGAGATGGGAATGTGGAGGGTTGCCAGGTTAATGCACTTGACCCAATGAAAGCCCAGAGCAGAGCCTATGAAAACCCCTTCCAGGGAGGCCAGGAGCTGGTCTGATTTATGGCCTTTCTGCTGGATGGAGTTCAGTACCTGGACTGCAGCAGAAGCATTGACAACAGCAGCCTTAACTCTCCCTCCCCTTGCCCAGAGCACTGAAGCCCAGCCCCAGACATGCCTCATAGCTCACTGCCGAGCCACTGCTTCATCTACAGTTGGCTCACGTGCGACTGGGGCTCCGCTCCTCCATTTTGGGGAGCCGAGAGTTCCAGCACAGGGTTATATAATTTCAAATGGTGACAGCAAGTGTAACGATAAAAACGAGGGGGTCGACATAGGAAAGTAATAGATGGCCTGTTAATTCATATGCTAGGACAAATATGTTGGTATTGTCTGACCCATATAGCCTATTTCCTAACAGCTGGATGGAAAGTGGTAATGTGGGTTAAGTGCCATGCCCAAGGCTACATAACCCTCTGGCTGATGCCATATTTCACAAAGTGGATATGAGTGCATAGTGTTATATTGTGAAAGCTTCAATTGACCCAGCCAAGTGGAACCACTCTGTTTTTATTTCATCATCTAACTAGCCCGGTGATTCCTATTTGTGTGCATAATCCACCACATGCATGTGTGAATGTGTGTGGTAGAACAGTAACCTAGTTCTCACAGAGTTCATTTATAAAATGCTATATATCCATATGGGATCCCAACTCTTCGCCTGCGGTTCATCATTCAGGATCTCTGAAATATAGAGGATGCAGTTTGTAAAAGTGTTACCATTTTGTCAACCAAGGATTTAAGTTAGCTACTATCCTTTAAAGAGTACTATAATTTATTTTCCTCTTGTGCGATCTGTCACTGTGTTAGAGTAGCTGTCACTTTTTTTTCACAGGCTACATATCTTATTTTGGAACAAAACTGATTTTAGGTACTTCTTTGGGTCTTTCTCGCTTCTCTTTCCCTGTCTGTAGAATTTAAACAGTGTCCCTGTAAACACTGTGCTTTTGAAAGTTTAATGAACATGAGCATCAATATATCACTGTCAGCGAATGACAAAGGTCTCTTTTAAATATATATATACACCGACTTTTTCATAGAGGGAGTCTTTTGAGGAAAACGGTTTGTCTCTTACACCAGACCCCTGTGTTTACAGCAACAAAATGCAACACTAAGAATAACAGCAACATTTTTGGACACATTTATTATCAGCATTAGCAAGTAGAAGACGTTAAGGGATACAAGTAAAAGGATGTAAATACAACAGAAGTGTACATAAAATCAGCCAAAGCAATACAAAGTATGCATTTCCACAGTTTCCATTTACTCTCTGGAGTATTGTAAAGGAAATCCAATAATCTCAAGTATTAAAGTATTCTATTATTCACTTAGTTTATCGACTGTGGAGTAATAAGTGCATATTACTCAGATTCTATGGGCAGCATACATACAGTAAACTGTATGGCAATAACAAGTTCAATTTAAATTTTTGTTGGAGGACTTCATAGAAGACCAACTCAAACCATTCTTACAGCCACTGATTGACAACACAACTTAAGTGTAAATGGCAAAGAGAGTGTCCACTATGATAAAACAATATGCTGAGGTAGGAGTTAACTAACAATTTTCTGTTTCTTGGTCTTTTTTGGCAGCGCAATCCGCATCAGTCGGAAGGGATGGCACATGCTTCTCAACTTCTGTTTCCACACGGCTCTGACCTTTGCTGTGTTTGCCGGCGGCATCAATCGAATCAAATACCCCATCATCTGTCAAGCAGTAAGTGCATTCCCTTTTCATTTGTCCTGCTCTCGAAGCTTTTCAGAAAATTGATTATGAATGTCTGGTCAGGTGCTGGCAGCCAGGGCACTGAGTGCGATATGTGGACCTAACCCAGCCAGGGCGCCACTCGCTCTCCACATCTTTCATGCTTCAACTGCAATGCATGGCATGGTCATTATTTTTAAGGTGCTGACAAAGTGAGCCCTCGTGTTTCAAGCACTCACTCCCCTTTTCTCCTCTGGTTGGCTGTCCATTCTGTTGCTTGGGGTTTGTGGTGGGGGATCTGGCCTGAATTTTATACCACAATTGTTTTTAAAAAAATGGGAATGAGGGGAATGATATGGAAATTTGAACCCTGTGTGAGTGCCAGTTCTTTGTCAAATATTTCAACAAAGTGGTTACTTCAATGTTTTTTATTTGTTTTTTTGTTTGTTTGTTTTTTTCCTGGAGGTATTGTGATTAAGTATTCTTACAGGGATTCTGGTAACTGAAAATGTTCAATCATTTACCAAATTTTAAAAGCTTTGGCAGATTACTTCAAATGCCATCTGTAATTTTGACGGACAACAAAGCTATTGCTGCAAACACGTTAACACAAAGGCCCTGCAGTGCAACAGCGACTGATCTGTGAAAACATTTGGTCCACACCTCTTGCACGTCAGCATACACCTGCGAGGGCTGGGTAGCCGGAGTCTTCTAATAAATGTTTGGAAAACAAGTCCTTTTTCCTGTGTACTGTGAGCGTGTGCTGCGGTGCAAAAGAAGCATAAACAGTCCATTGTAGTTTTATCCATGGCTTACTGTGTGTACTGCACCACATTTATATTATTTTTCATATTATCAGCTTATATTAGTTATTGTAAGGGCTTTGCTTTTGTCACAGGACTCACATTTTTCATGTAGATACATTAGCTGAGTAACAAGTGACATTAGCTTTTTTAATTTTTATTTGCCATTTTATTTTAGCCAAATAAATATTGGAATTAAACATGTTAAAATACCGATGCATTTCCTCAAATGCACCACAAACAAAGCATATAGTAAACAATGTGAAATAGGTAAAAATAGACTTGGATGGAGCCTCATCAGTCACAAAGACGGATAATGATTCATTCTAGCAGGGTCCCTGTATTGTGACTTTGTTTTGAACCCTTACTTTCACATTTGGACAAAATGCTTAGTGTTAGTACTGTTTCATCTTGAGGTGGTAAAATTGATAGCTGGTTTTAACCCCTCCTGGCAATGACAGTCATGCACCAAAGCTTGCAAATTACAGTTTTCTGCTTAATGCCTGACTTTTTATAACCAAACCTCTCAAGATTCATGTCTCTGCTTACATAAACAAACCACATGGGTGCTGCTCCTAAAGCAGCTTTAACCATGTATTTCCAGCTATGTTGCCTCTAATGACAGATGCTTGACATTAAGTCTGCAGACTGTAAATACGTAAATATGAGCTGCCTTCAGCCTTTCTGGCTCATCTGGTAGAAGCTGTAAGGCAAATGTAAACCTACACACAGATTTCTGCCACCAGGATTTCTTACCACCACCCACGACCACCTAGGGTCATGGATAGGGATTCAAGCCTCAATCTGGAATGAAGTTGATGTGTAGCGCCCCTTCAAGAGGACGTCCTGTCCCTCGGGACCCCTTTGCAAGCAATCTGTTGTCTTAATTAGCCTGTTGTTCCATTTCCTCTGGTGGGAGCAAGTTTGCTGGTGGTTTTTGTCTTATTCTGTGCCGACATGGGTGGCACCTCCATCTCTCCAGCCCACGGCTATGAGTGAGCGAGCGAGACACAGGATCCAGCCAGCCGCACTCATGGTGGGACATGGAGATTTACCATGTCAGGACAGATTCGGAAACGGGTCACAGAAACACGTTCTTGCCCGCAGGCTACATTATCACTTTCTGCTGAGGCTTTATACAACAGGAATAGGGGTATGCATATGTTAACAAGGAAAAGGCCTTACATATGTATATGAAATTATGCATTAAGTTAAATTTAGGAATTTATTTTTACATCCATACATTTATATTAGGGGTTTCTCCCTTATTTATGCATCTATCCATCCATTCCTATGTAAAATTACACAGGACCTGGGAAGGCAAAGAGGTCAGGCTCTTGCAATGTTGCTGGTGGTGTTAATTGGGGCGTATCATTGACTAATGGGTTGTCGGTTCACAAAAGGAAACAGCTAAATCCTTTTGAACTGACAGATCAGAGATGGTGTGCATGTATGAGATAGTGAAAATCTGTGTCGAGATAAGAGTTCACATCCAAAACAGAGAGAGAGAGTGAGAGTGAGAAAGAAATATGTTTCGCCGTACAGTGGTCAGGAAGCCATATGGTCCTACCGGAGCTCCTTTCCAGATGATTGATAGCTGAACCTGTGCAGTAGGTGAGCTTGAAACATCAGATGGAGTATAGCATTCTCCACTGTCAACGTGACTCAACATGGGGGCATTTACTGTATGGAGCCTGGAAGAGATTGATGTGCAGTTCTTTTTGTCTTTCCACTCACCGTTTCAAAGCCTTTGACTCATTCCCCATTTCTTTCAGTGAGCCTTGTTCTCTCCATTCATTTTGAACTGCAGTGCATTTGGGAGGCAGCTGCCTCTTCTCCTGTCACAAGCACTAAAGGTGTCCCCTTGTTCTATAGTGTAATGACTCCACCTCTACATGCTGAAGCGCACAGCATCGTATTTCATGCCAGCCAGCTTTGCCTGTGCTGCCTAGCCGGAGACTTGGTGACAGGAAAGTCTGTAAGAAGTCGCCGGTTATGTCACAGCCGTCAAGTCTGCCTCCACAACTCAACCTGACACGTAACGGCCGGTGTTCATCATAAAATGCAGCCCCTATCAACTCACCTGCTCTGATGGTTAACGTCACATTAATATCTGATAATTACCATATACCAATTCCTCTCTCCGCTCTACCGGCACACATCTGCAGAGTATTAGGGAGATGAACACTTCATACTCTAAACACTGTTCACCATTACATTAACACAGCCAAAGTTACTCGAGGGGGATAAAACACCTACACCAATGCAGCTGTGCAAAAAACTCAATACATCTAAGTATTGCAATATTATTTTTTGCAATACTGTATGGACTCTCTAGCCCCTTGTATCCACATGTAATTTCTGCACTTTGTTTTCATAGGGTGTTGTGATATCTGCATGTTAGTGCACTGTGATGAGTGGGTGCATAGTTCTAATTCTGTTTTTAATAAATTGGAATGGGACTCCAGTTTGCCAAGTGATTTATCTTATAATATGTTTTATGTTTTATTGGTCTGCCCAGGTGTTAGGCAGTAGGTTGTTCTATTTATATGTTTTCTGTCATTTTGGTTGACAGTGTATTGCAGTGTAATCTTTTGCAGTGTATTGTCATTCAAATCGTATCCCGTGTATCGTGATACATATTGTATGATGAGGTCCTTGCCAATACCCATCTCTAATCCTAAATGGCATGCTGTGAAATCATTGTGAAATCTTTACTGATGTCTACTCAAAGAGCACGAGGCCTGTCCAACGGTGTCACTGCAGGTGTCGTTGACAAAGCCATGCTCCTCTGTTGGCACCCTTCCCTTGCTCCTTAACTTATTTAGCATTCATTCATTTATCTAATTTTATCCTCGGGCCTTTGCATGTTTCTTGCCGCTCCTCCTCTACCCAATCACTGTTAACAGGATAACTCTTCGCAGATTTGGGCAGGAGCCCAGATTGTCTGCTGTTCCACTGGGATTGAGGCAGGCCCCACCAGACACAATTTGGGATAATTACAGGGCTGCTTGAGGAGATGTGTGATCACACACATCTCCTCACACACACACACACACACACACACACACACACACACACACACACACACACACATACAAATGCACACACTGCCTGCTGATTCCTCAGCACTCCCCCATCAAAACTCCTCCATCCCTTCTCCCCTCCCTGCATACACAAGCACCCCCTTCTTCCCTCCCTGGGGG
>OMKZ01022922.1:37271-52621 GCA_900302535.1 Neoniphon sammara | reverse complement strand
TTAATTCTAAAAACTACAGAAAATGACAGTCTCTACTGAATGTCGAGTCAAAACAAGCAATTAATTCTTAAGGCACTCACCCGTAAATACTACAGTAGCTTGCAGGGCTTTTTCAATCAATTGTACAAAAGCTGATATGTTGCTGCGCAAGGTTTGTTACAGTGTCGACGTCCTCTGTCCGAAGTTCCTGCTGTGGAGACGAGGGTCGCTCCATCAGCCTCCTCACACATTGCCTGTGCCAAGCAGTCTGTCGCCAGTCCGCTCCTCTCTCCTCCACAGCGTTACTTTGAAAGGACAAAAGTTGCGTCTCGTGACGTACTGACCTGGCTCATGAGACAGCGATACATCCTTCAGGATATCTCAACAAGGAGGGAGAGGGATGTGTGCGCGTGTGCGTGTGCTGTGCGCGCGTGTGTGTTGGGGAGCTGGGGTTGGAGAGAGGGAAGTGTCACAGCATCACAGCCCCAATCTTGTACCTCATCCACCCAGCTCCCACCTCTTCTTCCACCTCCACCACCTTTTCCTTCTCATCATCATGATTAGTATCCACTTCATTCCTAAAATGCCCTGTGATGTCAGCAGAACACCATTACTTATCTGCAGTGTCATCGTTATTGATTAATGGGATTTGTGCTGCATCTTTCCTGCACAAGTGGCCATGTAACCAAAACGTTTCTAATGACTTCATGAATTATTTGTCAAGCTGTGAGCTGATACTTTTTCAAAACCCTCATCAATGTGAAGTCAAAGATCTCTGTTGTTATCTATCTATCTATCTATCTATCTATCTATCTATCTATCTATCTATCTATCTATCTATCTATCTATCTATCTATAATTAGGATCTGTTTGTTAAACCTCTATCTTGAAAGCCTGAGCTCACCTTGGAGATGAACTGCTCTCAGCATGGTCATGTGTCTTGCCCACATCATTTGATGAATAAAAATGATAGCTGCACCTTGAAACAATTGAAAGCTTACACTTGGATGGCTGATGGATGTGCAGAGGGTGGCATACAAACCTAGTGGCAGAGGATAAACAGCAGAGCTGTGTACTTCATGAATTTCATTTGCATATCTATGACAGTAACATAAACTTTCAGATATGATTCATTGTCAGCCTCAAAATGAATAATAAAGTAATAGTTTCAAGGTTGCAGATAATTGAGATGAATGAATACATGTCTTTGAATTGTTTTGTAGTTAGTTTGCTTCACTGCATATTTAATAAGCAGCACATTTACATATTGCAGCTGCTCCATGAATATATGAGTTTCAATTCAACAAATTATAATTCTCAAAGGACTTTAAAATATTCTCACCAACATGCATTTGGTTCCCTGGTTTTGATGTTCAATTATCGTTCAATTACCTTGCAGTCAGTGTGGTGACTAAACATTACAAATTAATGACATCAGTGGAAGATTATCCAGGGTTATTTTGCTTAATCTGTGATAATTCAATAATATAGACTCCATCTTTCTGACTTCAACTGATATAGACTAAAAAGCCAATGCTATCAGGTGTTTCAAAGAACATCAACACACCAAAATAAGGTTTTGCTAAGTTAATCTTTACCACTGAAAAACCTCTTGAGACTTGGCTGACTGATTGCCATCAGTCTGGGTCTCAGATGCTGGAATATGTGTAGGATGATCATTGACAGCGGATGAGGGCCATTGCTTTCTTGGGTTGGACACAAGAGAGGTCAATTGTGCCATAGTGATTGGGGCATTTATCAATTCAACAGGGATATCGTTGTCCTCGAAGACTGCAATTGTGTCCCATTTCAGACAGATAGCAGGGAAAGCAGCCTCACAGAATATTTTAAAATGGCTCATTTTGTTGTGTGAAATGCTGTTCCTGGTTACCAATGGTGAAAAGAGAGAAATTGCTCCTCAAATAGAAGTATTGCTAATTTGCAGATATTTGGAGAAGTGCTACTGTAAAAATCTACTTGAGTAAAAGTAAGAACTAGCTCATTTAAAATGTTCTCAGAGTAAAAGTTACTGAGTTACTTGGGATTAATCTCATGTTTTCTTTTGACTGAGAGCACAAATACGTAGTTATAAAAGTTTTAACCTCCTCCACTCCGCCACTCCAACAGGTGGGTTTGTCATTGCTGTATTTTTTTCAAACCCTTAGAACTTTATTTTAAATTCTAGTGGCAATCTCAAGGTTTCAAAAGATACCAAATAGTTCCTGCTGAATTACAGAGAAATGTGTATAAAATGATGCACAAGACATCTGTTAAATGTAATGGTGCAGCCATAAAAACGTAATGGGTTTGACTAAGGTTCTAAGTGTCACTCTATGTAACTGTGATGTTTTTTTGTTCTAATTTTGAAGTTATTTCAGAGGAAATGGCTTGACTGGAAATTTGGAAATGGCAACATAAAGGTCACAAATCAAGTAAACCCAGGTGACTGACTGACTGTTCACTGTGAAAGGTTTCAGAGTTTGTCACTTTATAATGGCCCAGTTTCTGATGTTAACAGAGAGCTCACAAAAAATTGCACTCTGTAATGAATATTTACAGTGTTCAAGTATGAATTTACATAAGCAAAAATGTACTTAGTAAGTAAAAATATAATTACAGACTTTCAAAAGCTCAAACAAGTATAAATAAAAAAAAGCATTCATGTGCAGTGGCATGAGTAAATGTTATTATTAACTTCCACCTATGCTGGTTATAAATTGTTTGAATAGGCCACTGGAGAAATATTGCTGCCTTAAGCCAGCTAATCAACACGTAACTAGTTATGAGGCTGTGAATTGGACCTGATAAGGAGCTACACTGTAAACTGCTGCAAATGGATTTTCTGTGAAAACTGTTTTATCCCCCCTCTGGAGTCGATGTATAGAGATAGCTGTGGAAAGCTATCACTACAGTGCCTTTGTGGTCATTCATCCTGAACAGCAGATACTAGACAGCAGATACAGGCGCACTTGACAGCAGCAGCAATGATTTTCTTAGAATCAATCCCTCAATGTGATGGAGAGCTAACATTGCTGCTCTTCTATCGCCTGTGACAATCTCTCACCTGTCAATAACAGTGAGATGGCCTCTTGTGTCCTTTCGCATTCAGTGCCGTGGCTGTGCAGTTTAAATATATTAGCTGATAACGAGAGACACTGATGAGCCAACGTTTCTTTAATGAAACACTCCTGACATTATGTCAGTCCCTGGGCACGGTAGGAGAAAAAAAATGTTTGTTTTTTTGACACATCCACCCCTAGGCCATAAGAGATAAGAGAATTGCCTTTGTATCTTTCTATTAATTTTTATCACCCTCTTAATATCAGGGGGTGCTCCCTCGTTGGGCCCAGCCAGTGCCTGTCACTGCAGCCCAGAAGGCCGGACTGGCAGGATAAACACAAGCCTTTCATTTCCAACCCTGGACAGCTTTCTAATCTCACCCGGCTCTTGGATTTACAGCCTCTGGAAGCCTATGAATATAGATGGAAGAGATGGCGGTAGACCCTTGGTGATCTTCAACCATAAAGTATAGGCACAAGCCAAAAATCTATGGTCTCTGTAAGAAGGTGGACAGACGGTGGGCTTATTTATGTGTGGGGACGTTAGGGGAGAATCAGTGGTAGTGAAACACGATCCATACAAATATATATCTGAGGTTTAAATGTGATCAGCTGCTGTCTGTTTTGGCCAGGTTTTGTTAGGGATGCTGATTTTGTGAGCCAGTGTTTGTCCATCCTGTGTGCCAGTATTCCCCCCACACTGTCATTACTATTCACTGGCCTCGTGAGTTATTGTAATGTGGTCACTTTCTGCTTCTATCTCCTTGCTCTCTCTCTCTCTCTCTCTCTGTGGTTGTGCAGCTGTGTGTATGTCTAGCTGTGCTCCATTGCTTGTGTACTATTCTGTGTGTGTGTGTGTGTGTGCGAGGGAGTCCTGTTTACAGTGACACCTCTGGACTCCCACTGACAGAAAGACACACACTTTTTCATATACACCTCTGAACTTCAACTTTCTGTAACTGTCTGCAGGCTAGAGGCAACCACAAATGTCACTGAGCATTTCCTCCTAGCTGTGAAGCCGCAGGTGACAAACACCGAAGTGACTAGAAGACATCTCAGTGCAGTTTGAGTGAGGTTGGTTTTTGAGCAGGTAAAGTACTGATGTATATCATTTTATTATGTTGTGCAGTATGCTTCTCTACACCAGCATCATTGGCAATACATCTGGAAAGATTTTACATATTGTTGAATTTGGATGGGGATTTTTCACAGATACTCTGGGGGCTGAAAGCAACATGTCAGGAGATATATCACCTCACGTGCATAAGGAGAGCCTGAAGTATGCATTGACATCAGCCTTATTCTCTCATATACTCACTGCCTATTATACCGCTGCCTCAGAGACATGCACTGAGATTGGCATATGTAAAGAGTTGGTGTCTTTTCACAGACTGTTCATTAGCTGGAGGGAACAGTCCTGGGGAGACCTGTCTGGAAACTCTCTTGCTCCCAACCAGGGCCAGAGGGACATGTTCAATGCTGAATGCTAAACAATAGCACAGCTACCTGAATGCCATTTGTAGTGAATGGTGAATTTTCTGAGCATGTGTGCTGCACTATGTATCTGCACAGTATTTAGGGGCAGAATAGGTAAGAGAGTTATGTCCACTTCTTAAGCTTTTTGGGATCTAGACCATTAAGATTGCTGTCCTAAATTCACATTGCATGAAAAATATTCCTTCTTGCTATTTTTGACATTCTGTGTTGTTGCCACTTTTGAAACAGACTGTTTTTTATTTGAATTTATTAAAAAAATATTACCTAAGTCCCCTGTTTGTTTTCGACAAGCTTATTAAGATAATAGTTCCAGAGGTAAAGGTCATCACGGCGTCTGTGGGTATTTTTATTTGAATGTGATGCCGTAAACTCAGCTGTATGTCCAAAGCTTTAGTTTAGCAGCTGAATTCTCACCGTTTAATTGTCACAGTCTGTCCTTCGGCCATGGGCTTTTCTAGGGCCAAAAAAAAAAAAAAAAATGCTGAAATGCTGATGTAAAGCCGTTTGACATGTGTTTCATTCAGCCTTTTTACAGACAGCCTGCTGGATCCGTCTAGAGGGGCATTTTCACTGACCTTGGTATCACAGCTTACAGCAGAGAGCAAGCAGATGCCGAAAGGTCTGTCTCTCAATTCCTTGCTCTCTTTCACTTTCTCTTAGTCTTGTCTTTACTGAATATGAAATATTTGTGCAGGAATGAAAAGGACGGAGAGGAACAAATGGAGAGAGATGATAAAAAACTGGATGAAAATAACTAGAGGCTCTTTCTTATTAGTCAAGCAAGACAAAAATGTTTGATTTGCTGAGATATCTCAGCTTCAGAAACCTTGTCCCAGGCAAAACACCAGGATTACCACATAGTTTGGCTGACTATTGGCCAAAAGCTGCAGAATTAAGTCAGGGCTCAGGATTTTGGCTGTTACAATGAACAGCAATCCTACACATATCACAATGTGTGGGAATAAAGATTTAAATCAGTTTACTTACTGCAGCATTGCATATTTAACCCTAAACCACAGTTAATTTATTATTATTTTTTGTTTCATGTCTCTATACAGTACAAATAAATGGTAAAGACAAATATGACACTGTTAGGAGCACTGTGTACTTGCCTCATGGTCTTTCAACTGGGATGTTATGCATGTTATTACCAAACTTACTTTGAAAATATTGCTGCAAGGTGTTTGGGCTGTTGTGTAAAATTCTTTGAGGTTGGTGGGTGTAAATGCCAACAGTACCCACTTGTGAATAGTTGTTTCTTTAGCACCGCATACACAGCGTGTTTCACCCTTAGCTACTTCTGGCACAGGAGTAATTGTCCACAAACCATAGAAAGCGCACAGCACGCAATTTCCTCTCTGTCATGCGATAGGCTGCCGTCCAATTTCCTAAATCAAACGGGGATCTAGAAAAACAGCTGAAAACCAAAAGGCTTCCTATAATAGTGTGTGACAACGCAGTGCTTTCTCGGGCCAACCAATTGTTTGTTTTTGTGTTTCTGCTTTGTCATCAATGACATAGCTTTTGTAATCTCAGTCACAAAGGCATCAATATACTCTGGAAGGCCCCAGGCATGCAGCTTGCGTGGCCACAGCCAGGGGGGAGGTTTTTGGGGCTATTTCGCCGCCAGCCCGTGTTGGGCAGCGTTTAGTCTAGCATGAGACAGCCAAGGGTGAGCACCCGAGTTTTCACACAATAAAGGTGCTGAAGGGGACCAAGCACTCCGGGGATACCACCAACCCAGGCAGCAGGGGAAAGACGCACCACCATGTTCAAGACCAGCTACCTGCGCGAGGTGCGCAAGGAAAAGTACGAGCGCTCAGATGTTTTTGAAGAGGAGCCCGAGGACTCTGAATCCTCTGCAGGCGTCTCAGCCATCCAGGGCTGGGAGAACCTGCAGGAGCTCAACAGCCGCTTCGCCCGCTACATCAACAGGGCCCGCGTCCTGGAGCAGCGCAACGCTGTGTTCCGCAAGCAGCTGGAGACCCTGCAACGCATGGAGGAGGCCAGCGGCCTAGAGGAGGCCTTCACAGAGCAGATTGATGTCAACAGGCAGCGCATCAGAGAGCTCTCCTCCGACCACGCCAAGCTGGAGCGGGAATTAAAGGACGCTTGCCGAATGCTGGATGAATACACCAGCAAGTAAGAGAGTGGGCAATGGTTGGTTGTGTTTGTGTGTATGTGTGACACACCTCAGGTTAGATTTCCTCCACAAAGCTTAAAAAATGCATTCATACTCAAAATTAGAAACTGAAAAGTTGTTTTCTAAAAAAGGTTGAAAACCAGCCACCAACTGATAGCTTATGACCTAAAGACCAGGATACAAAATTAAAGAGAATATGGAGAAAAATAAGCATGTATGTAACGTAGACCCATGAATATCACACTAAAAAATTTTGAAAATACAGCCAAAAGCTAAATTCTGTGACCACATCTTGGTGATAATTAAATTCTGTTAATTCACTCCTTCTTTCATTTATATAACAAATTATTTCCAAATTTAAGGTAAGGTTGTTGTAAGTGCAAAAGATTGCTGATTACCTGCTTTAAGTTATAATTGGGAGGGTAATCATCAAAAACTGCTGAAACAGTGATGTACTTGGATTTTTGTAAACTACTTTTGGAAAATTTTGCCTCAAAAATTCATAGAATATGATGTTTGACAGCTCTTTATGGAAATTTACAGACTGCAGTTTGCATAGTATCAATCATCAACAGGCATATTCAACAACTATGCCAATATGTGCAAACAGGCATTTGTGTCCATAACCTCACAGTCAAAAAAATTAACTTTTTTCAATAACTTCAACACACCACAGTTATGAAAAAAATGCAATAATTTGCATATAATTTGTTGCTCCTCAGCCCTCTTGGATAAAGGATTGATTTTAGTCTTTTATCCAGGTAAAACAAGATACAAAGAAGAGCTGTGTCAGGCAATGTTGATAGAAACTCCCCAACATAGCGGTGAATAACAGGCTACTTGCAGACAGTAGCTCTGAACTACACCACTGAGCGGTTTAGAAAAATATTGACCAACTCAGTTTAGATCAGAGAGCTACATTTCACCACCCACAGTGCCAATTAACAGCCTTGATACAGCATGACAAAAGCAGGGGTGCTTTGCTTCAAGTTGGAGACAAGTTGTTGACATGGCCTGTCTGAAGTGGGCCACTGAGGGTAAGTAAGGACAGAGTGACACAATCAATATAAATGTAGAGTGATAGTCAATAGTCAATCCTTGTCAGAAGCACCCCACCCTCCAGCGCAACATGTTTGTGCGCAGACACACACACACACACACACACACACACACACACACACACACACAGAGTTAATGTCTACAAATGACGACAGTTTGGTATCACAAAGTCCTTATAATTGTATTGCTTCATACAGATGCATAATGTTGACATTTTATGCCCTAGATACAGAAATGAATGTGAGTATCAAGAACAGCTTCGGGGCACGCTGGAGCAATTAAACAAGGTATGGATGAAAATTCACAGATCTTTTTTTTTTGTTTCCCTTTTGTTAATGGATCCAAATTGCTGTGCAAATGGAACACAATTATTACAACAGCATATTACGCATACATATGAAGAATTTCACTCCAACATTATACCCAGTGATACTTACCCAAACAAAATAATTGACAGCATAAAATTTTAACAAATTATTGTAGGCAAATCAAATGATAACACTCTTACAGTTGGGCAGTTGGGTTCCCTCAATGTTTTAGAGATGGAAAGTTATGAAAATTAAGATTTTTTTCATGAATACATGGCATTTTGCAACAGAACTCGTCATATATTGAGACAGAGTTTAATTCTGCACCCAAAGTGGATGGTGGTTCTACCTCCGAAGGGTCAGAAGGATATGCCTAGCAATATTTTTTATAGAGCCTGGGTCCAAGGACAAAAGATTAATTTGTCATTGAGTTTTCAACTGGAAAAATTTAATAATGCTGAATGTAAAGGATTCAACCTATTTACACACTTTTAATTAAAACATAATCCATATTTTTGTATTACAAAGCTCAAGGGGTTAGGAATTTAAAAGGCTCGTATCACAGAATGCCTTATTGATTTCACATTTCCAGGACAATGTATATTAAAGATTAAAGAAGCTTTCAGCATCAGTCCATGATTATTTAACTTCACTTCATGTACTCGTTGACTCTTTTGAAATACTACACAACTACACACTTAATTGCCATGTTAATACTATGCCTCCCAGTTTTTTCTGCTTTTACCACCTCTGCTCCCTTTCCTGTTTAACTCCTCTCCTCCTTTGTCTTTTACCTTGCCCTGTGATATTTTCCTCTCCTCTATGCTTGCATCCCCATTGGCAGGAGGCTGACAGCGCTCTGCTGAGAAACCTTGAGTACCAGATCCAATCACAGTTCCTGCAGGATGACATCAACTCCACCAAAGACAGACACAAGAAGGTCAGTGATGTTCAGCGCAACAACTGAGAAATGATTCCTTTGTCAGTGGCCTTAGGGACTTTTATGGATTTCATTAGTAAGATGAACATAAATCAATGTATTTATTAATAGCAGAGCAAAGATAGATATTGGAAGGCCAGTATCCAACTGAACTGGTCACACTTTAGTGTCCATCAGTCTTCGTGGATGGCCTATACTAACAGGGTCAGTAAATTTCAACCAGTGATAAAAGTCCCTTGATAATCCCCTTTTGTAATTTCATGTAGTTTACATCTCCAATTGTGCTTATTAGAGCATTCACAACCTGAAATTATGCACAAATTGCACATGGCCTCAACATATTCAGAGTTGGGATGTCTATTCCCCCTTTTCTATCTCTCTCTCTATTACACTGTCCATTTATATTCTCCACTAGATTAAAAAGCCATAAAATGCCATACCTAGCCCCAACCTTATGATTAAAGCCTAATCATTGATTAAAGCCTACATCAATGTTTAATGATTACAATCTAATAATCATTACACAATGAGGAGCTGTCTTCCTCTTCAGAGAAAAATTGTTGAATGCCCCTACTGACTGTACCTCTGATCCAAAGGCAGTATATTTTGCATGCATATACTTTCTAATTCATAGTGAGTGGAAGATCACACATTCCTGAATATTGGTTTTAAGTGTAGAAATAAACAGCGTATGGGTTTCTTTGTGTTGCTTTTGAAAACCACTGCAGTGGACCCACTGCAGCTCTAATAACAAGGCAAAGAGCTGTGCACCTTGTTCCTCACAAATGGCAACAAAAGACATGTTGCGGCGTACAGCAAGGCTTCGGCAGTTTACCTCCTGTGAAAGCATGAGGGAGAAAATGTGACACTTTTCCTCACAGGCATTGAGACATGACAGAAATGCATACAGGAAAAACACAAAAAGATAATTATGGCTCTGCATAGATGTGCAAGAAAAGGCACAAACAAAATGGCAAGAAAAATGCAAAGATGAAAGAAAACCGATCCATAGACTCTTATATGATGCATCAGACATAGCAGTCATAGACTTTCTTGCATGAGCAATTTCCCTTTTTATATTTTAGACAATACTACTTCAGATGATTAATTAATCCATGACTCCGAGCAATTGAGATAGCATATCAGAAAGCACTGAAACAGCTATATTATGTGGCAGAGAATGGGCTGTCATCTTGCATGGATTTTGCCCTATGGTCCCGGGTTGGAAATATCCCCTTGGAGAACGGAAATATATTTGCTCTCTATTACTGAGTCTGAGATCACTATTGCAGCACAAATGGATTTAAAAAGACATTTTTTTCCCATATAAGAATGCTAGTGCCATTTATGCATATCACTTGAATGAAAACCCTTTATTGGATCCATTCAATTATTCTCCCACTTCATTTTCAATAAGATATGTTGAGTATAGTCGTAAATAATGAAAAGCATATTAGAAGACAAGATTGAAATGGTGCTAGTGTGATAAATGGAATGTCTCAGGTGGTCTATAAAAAAATGTTAACATTCATCAGGATCTCTTTCATTTGCTCAGTGATATACTTTTACATTGTGTTTTATATTATCTTTCCCTGCACAGAACCTTGCAGAAATCCAGACCTACGTGAACATTTTGCACCAGATCAACCAGACAACGCCCCTCGTTCCCAGTGTGTCAGTGGGCATCTCCGAGGTGAGGTCACTTTTGTTGTCAGCGTGGGTGTGTGTGTGTGTGTGTGTGTGTGTATGTTCCTGAATGTATGTGTGTATGTGCATGGATTTTGTGCTTGACTTGTGTGTGTGTATTTGTGTATGTGCAGTGCCTGGGGGAGAGGATGGTGTTTGTATGCGTGTCTTTGTGTCAGCCCCGGCTATGTGTCCGGGGTTGATGAGGATACTGGCTTCTCAGAATGATCATGTATTTACTTGTATGAGCATGTGTATTTGTGTATTGCACATGAGTGTACATGTGCCTGCATGCATATTGGTGTATAGTGTGTGTGTGTTTGTGTGTGTGTGCGCGTGACAGGAAGACAGACAGACAGAAAAACAGGCAGATGGACAGACAGAGGGATGAGCTGACTCAGCATGTCAGACCACATAATGAAACAAATGCAGGGAGGAATGGCTGTGTATGCTAATCTGTGAGGAACTGTGCCACCGTGATTGTTTTTGAAACTGTTTTGCAGACTGCACTTTTAGTCATGCAAACATTTCTCAGAGCCAGAGCTGCTCTGGAGGTAGCAGTAATCTCATTGGTTTAATTAAACCACAGTGGGCGGAGCCTCCATCCTGGCTGAGTAACCTCAGTTAAACTTTTATAAACTGGATCCGAGTAAAAAGGTATGAGGTAAAAGGAGGTAGCAAATATTAAGAGGCCTAACAATCTTGATACCAACTGAAAAAAATGCTGTCTAGCCATACTTAATTATCTAAATTAACTAGTTAATGTCGCTGACCTTCAAAATTCAGACTAGACACACGAGTCTATAAGTATGCAGGCAATCTAGTTAGCTAGTCCGCTTAGATATGGTTATGAAGAAAGGGAATAAGAACCCAGTGCAATTATATGTATTTTTACTTTTATATGAATTTTTAATTTTAAGAAAAATTCAAGTTTGCCACTTAGCTAACTTATTATTCACAAAACTGTGGTTCTTTGGCCCCACCCACTGAAAATGTACTCCACCAATAAAATTGTTTATTTAGTCACTTGCGAAATGCTTGTATAAATAAAACTCCAATCAGCCACTGCGTTAAGATGTTGAAAACTGTGACATTTTACAATGTCTCAGACTAAACCTCTTAAAGCAGCCACTTTTATGTTACTTATATCCCTTTTAACTTGTTGAACTCACCACCTTTCAGTTCAAACACTTGTTTTTTTTCAGTGGGCCCCTGTGCACAGACAAGTCAGTCCATTGTCCTTATATGAAAGGTTGATTTAAAAGAATGAAATGACAAAAAAGTGTTAGTAGAATAGATAAAAAATAAATACAGCTTAAACATATCTCACTGTTGTGTGTGACACCGTTGCTGTTGATGCCTTTCAATTCCAGATACATAAAAGTAAGCTTTTAATACAGTGAGATATCAGTAAGAGACTGAGTATTGACCTTTGTACGACGTCTGTCCGGAGGAGTGGGTGTGGTGCCATCTACAAACTGTGAAATGCTGTGCTTTTTTTGCATCGTCTCATTGTTTTGTGTTCGTGCTGTGAAGGAGCAGGAGAAGCTGCTGGCCCAGAGGAGGGTGCCGGGGCTGCAGAGCCAGCTGGAGGAATACAAGAGCGCCCTCTGCCAGCTGCAGGCACAGAGACAGCGCCTACAGACTGAGGTGGGTCACACTATCTCCATGACAACAGCAGGTCTCACTCTGATGACATGCTGTGTCCTCCTCCCCACTAGAGCGCCTTAAGCAAAACGTTTATTGGAAGACATATTAAAGAGGGTTTCTTGAAGGGAGATAATTCTCTGAGTGACAAAATGAGAACAGAATTAACAGCGACGCTATCCAGATGGGCCCATGCTCATATTCTTTGTTATAACTTACTATCGCGCTATGTAACAGGGTAAATTTCCTTTCAATTCAATCAATATTTAATTGAAACTAAAATTAATTTTGTGTTGGTATAGGATTCAATCATTATTTCTTCATACTTGGATAGGAATAGGAATCTTTTTACAGCAAATGGCTTCAACTGTCAAATTGAAACTATAAATTCATTTCTATAATATACTGTATTGAACCTATATTGCCATAAGAGCTTGATGGTGCACAAGTACCACTAGATGTCAGCCATGACCTTGTTATCACAGGAGCACAAGTAATGAAATACAATATAATCAAATGTTTGAACCATATTTTCCCCCTAAACTGAGTTTTTCTTGATGTTGGGTGCTTGTTTTGTTCCTGCAGGTTTTGACTAAAGATATACCTCTGCTATCCTCCCAGATCTTACTCTTCACTCTGTTCATGTTTTGTGTCATGTATGTCTTGAATATCTGTATCCCATAGAAGCTTATGATCTAATTGTTGTTAGCTGTTGAGATCTTATTAATTTTACATAAATAAATTTCAAGATTCTTTATTTATCTAAATACTTGAGGCTCTGTTTTTATCTACAACTTTTTTCCATGAACTATTGAATGGTTGACTAACGCCAATGCTGTGAATTAATGAAATTCCTGCTTTTATTTATTTTTTTTAGCTACTTCTCATTTTCATTAGCAACAAATACCTCTTATTCTCCTCTAGCTGCTTTATTTCTTTTTAAATCATGGATCATAACTGCTTCCTCTTCCCTCCCTCATTGTCTCTCACTTTTTCTTTCTCAGACCACAATGTTGGAGCAAGCCATCAAAAACACACAAGAGAATTATGACGATGAAATCCAGATGTACAATGAACAAATTGAATCTCTGCGGAAGGAGATTGAGGAGGCCGAGAGGTCTCTGGAGAAGTACACCAACGAGTGTCGCCACCTAGCCATGTACCAGACCTCCCTGGAGAATGAGCTAGAGAGGTACAAGAGGATCATTGAGAACGAAGACAACAGGTACATTGTCTCAGACACACACACACACACACACAAACACACACGAAAACAAAGACTTGACTGTACAGGTAGATGATACATAGTGGCAGCCACAGGAATTTGGGGTGGGGTGGTTAATCACAACGCTTGAGTAAATGCTGACAAAACATCATCTTATCCCGCAAACTTGTGTTACACTTAGGCCCTCCGGTTAAATGAGTTAGATAATCTACTAAATGGTTGTGTAACGGGATAACCCAGTTATCACACTGTGAGCTTCAAATTATAAGGGTCAGTCTAGGTGGAGCGCAGTTCTGTTACACTCCATTTTTTTTAAAGATCATGAATATGTAAATAGCTCAAATTTGATTATAAAAGTCAGAAGAAGTCAGAAGAAAGTCAGACATATAATCTCAGAGCTAAAATCTCTCAGTATAATTACTTGTGATGTAGGTAACAGTTCCATCTGTTTCTCGATTATTAAGATATCTCAAAAAATATTAATAGATTTACACAAATCTTTATGGAAAGGTTGGTCATGGGGAAATGAGCACTGATAAACTTTTCACACTCAGTGGCCAAAGGGGGGCATAAAACATAGGCAAACCCCCCTTATTTTTCCCACCAAACATGGGACATTGGAGAAGAACTCCATTAATGGCCACTGAGCAAATATAGTGCTAACTGACAGTATATGTTGTGATTATCAGCTAAAATGCTTAAATGTGGATCTCAAATCTGTTTCAAGTATATTCATGAAAATGTGCTCATTTCCCATTGTAAAACAAGTAAGTAATGCGGCATGGAAGAAATTACTTTGGGGGGGAAGATGGCATCATATATGGTGGCCTGAAAAATTCTGTAAATGCCTAAAATGACACTGTTCAGCCACTAGTTAGCGACAGTAAGCCAAGACTCGCACAGAAAATCCATTAATCTATTGATTAGCATCTGAAAATGTTCAGTCTAAGGTGTCATACTGCTTTAAAATTCACTTAAGTTAATATCCATTTTAATTCTGGTCTATTGGAGGTCAGGATTCCCCCTCAAAACAAAATGGATGAGAGTTCATTAAACATTAATGTCACTTGAATCAACATCCTTACCTTGGGTAATGTAGAGCACAGTGTTATCCACAGGAGGGCACTGTTTGATAGCAAATGTCTTCTGATGATGAACTGGCACCATAGCAAGCAGAGTAGTTGATATCCAGTTTATCCACTGATTTATTCTTGTTAAATCTTACCTGTTTTCCTCTCTGCATAATCAAAATAGCTACTTCTCTAGCTAGATGCATCTATATTTCATTCTGCAGCCAACTACAAGAAAGCTGTCACATTCTTATGGTTGTTCTGTAGATAAAATTTTACTGCTCTCTTTTCTGCAGGTTGAATTCAGCGATAATTGGCACACCCATTACCCTGTTCACCACTAATTACCGCTACACTCACACGCCCACTGCACCAAGCAGGGGGAGAGGTAAGGGCAGCATCAGAGGACAACATCAGCACATCACAGCTGGTTTACACTGATAACCTCTATTGAGTGCACACACAATCAGCGGCCATTGGGAAAGACAAAATATGCTGACTGGGCTCCTCAGAGATTCGGCCTCACAAAGCTACGGGAAAGGCCACTCAAAGCCAAGTCTGCAGTGTCTCAAACAATAGAGTGAATAACCACAATACACACACACACACACACACACACATTTCTGACAATTGTAGTCAATCCATTGAACAGCTATAGTGACTGTAACCAACACAGAGACAGATGGAAAGGATGACCGCTCTTGCTAATGCCTGATTTTCCCAGTGAGTCAGGTCTA
>OMKZ01022922.1:16595-36066 GCA_900302535.1 Neoniphon sammara | reverse complement strand
CGCGGATCCAGCACCAGCTCCGGTTCCAGCTCTAGCAGCTTTACCCCAGACTCCATGAGCTACGAGAAGGTGGAAGTGATGGAGTCTGTGGAGAAGATCTCCAACGACCGCAAGGTTAAGGGCTATGAGGAGACCGCCATGGTGGTGGAGACCATGATTGAGAAGACCAGCAAGAAGAAACACTGAATCCATGAGATGTGACCCGAAAACTCAGTAAACTCCTCTAGGGTTCCACATGGTCTGGCTCCACTAACAAGAAGACAATACTGATGTTAGTATAAGACTCCATAAAATGACACTATTCCTCAACTAAATAAGACCAATGTTTTGTGTGTCCGAAGGAGATCAACCATGCTTTAAGGCCGACTACACATTCCTGCTCTGATTTTCAATGCTCTTCCAGTTGCTTGCAGTCTCTGGTCTTGCGTCCAGCATACGTTTAGCTGGTTCCCTAAGTACTGCTGTTGTTGTTCTACTCGCACCCATGCTCATGCCATAGACCTTTACTGTCTGAAAACTTGGGAGAATGAGAAATGGAAGTTCCAAGTCACCTCTAAAAAAAGTAAGAAAAGCGACGAAATACCTAGAAGCTATGCCACCCTTTTAAACTCTGCCTTAGTACCCCAACTTTGCCCCATGAGTTCATTTGTTCAATTGGATGCCACTGCCTGCCCTCAGCACAGTTTTGCTGTGTATCAATTTGCTTTGATATATTGAACAATAAAAAAAGATTCAAACATCAATTAATCCCTCATTCTGTTGCTTTGAAGTTCAAAAAGTGTAACAGCATTGCACACATTGCTTTGATGAAGTCATAGACATACTCAGATGCCTGTACACTCCCCCTTTCTTGAATGTTGCATAGTTATGTTCCACGCTCAAGGTAATATGTACTTCCATATAATAATAATTTGTTTGGGTCCATTACTATCGATCTCTGACACTTCAAAATATACCTACACTGACAGTGTTCTGATTAGTTTACAGACAGTCTTCAAAATCCCTTCGCTCTGAATGGGAAATGTTGTTTCAAGGGCTGCAGCATGTGGAAGAGAGTCATCCATTTTTCATGACCTGAAGGAGTTCACAATGCCCTCTGCACTTAGTATAATCCACTCTCCCTGCAGAGGTGGAGGAAGAGGAGGAGGGGAAGAGGAGGAAGAGTTTAGGGAGAAACAGACAGATGAACCGAGATACGAAAGGGGGAGTGATGCACAGATATTGTATGAGGTTTTACAAGTACATAATGTTTGTAGGCTGAGATGAGCTACAGTGTACTGTGTAAAACAAATTATTTCTACATACTAATAGTCAAAACAATAACGAATTGAAAAAAGAGTGAGAATGCAATATATGTAATAAAATCTGTAAAAAAAAAAAACTGATTGAAAGACACCCTGGTGAAGGCATGATCAAAACACGGCAACTTCTTTAAAGTTTGTAAATGTTAAATAGAGCAATGTCAGCTTATAGTAGCTACATTTAGCATTTTAAACAACATATTGTCAGATTAATTGTAATATCTTGGCTAATTACTGTAAACATATGAGACACTGGTCAATACTTGGTAGCCTCCATCTCATGCCAGTGGTATTTATTTGTACTAGTGTCTTAAAATTGAGATCACCTTTCCCATGAACTCCATTGCCTCCTGTTGCAAAGACCATTTTGGTTCATGTTTTGTGCCATAATCCAGCAATCCAGCAGATTCCCACAAAATCTGACCTGGGAGCACACAATGGAAAATTAAGCATAGAGACTCATAGAGGGTGACAGTTTTCTAAGCAATAGTTGCATTTGTTTAAAATAATTATACTAATGTCTCAAAATTAATGTGGATCTTTATTAAGGTTAAAATACTACTTCTAGTACATTAAATAAAAACATATTTATAATAATTAGTGAATAGTTTATATTCCACTTTTCCCAGGGATTTTTTTTCTTAAGGTGAGGGAATATATTCCCAAATCAAGAACCCAGAACACCTTATTTAGGTGATTGAAATGACAAAAAGTTGCATGCCACTTTTAGTCAGTCTGTTCAAGAGTGGTGCAAATCACTCAAGTGCTTTAACAAATAGCTGAATAGATTTATTGTAGTATACGTCAAAGATTATGAAATATGAACTAAGGACCACAGGCTGCAAAATGAATCACACATTCCTTTCTTTTGTTTATATAAACAGTGCATGTCACAAAAATATAAACAAAAAGAAGTATCACTGCTCTGTTTGCAAGATATTAAACTTTAAGTAGAATGACACAGAAAATCATTTACAGTCACAAACTGTACAACAGTTGGCAGGAGAAAGGTGCAGGGCAGTTAAAGCAAGAACATGAAAGAGTGGATTATATTCTGTTTATGTACAATTCCGCAGAGTGTATAAAAACAGACAGAAATCCAGATGTTATAGTTTTGTTTTCTCTATGTAGAACAGATTATTTGAAGGTTACACTTTTAACATGATTGGATTACAAGAAACATTCATTGTAGGTGGGGAGGAGGAGGGGGGGGCTAATTCAAACACTTCATAACAAAATGCAGAGTAAAGAATCAAGGGAGAGAGGTAGACAAAAGGGAAGATAAGAAGAGA
Source organism: Neoniphon sammara (assembly GCA_900302535.1). Classification (NCBI taxonomy): domain Eukaryota; kingdom Metazoa; phylum Chordata; class Actinopteri; order Holocentriformes; family Holocentridae; genus Neoniphon; species Neoniphon sammara. Next base: position 33,473 of record OMKZ01022922.1, on the reverse strand, counting down.
GAGAGAGCGACAGAGAGGGAGAGAGAGAAGGAAAGAATTGAGGAAATGCAATGAGAGTCAGAGAAGTCTAGAGCAAAACTGCAGAGGGAGAAAGATACAGAGGAAGAGAGCGAAAGAGTCAGCAACATGCAGATGGTGTTTAGTTGTTTTTACTCATCAAGCTCTTCAGACTTCTCTCCACTGCCTCATCCAGCTCCTCCTCCAGCTCCTCCTTTTTGGACATGGCCAGTTTGGACTGGTAGTCGCGCACTATCTGGTCTATATAAGGGGCACTTTGTGTTCCGTGCAGCATGAGGGTCCACTCCTTCAGGACTCCACGCTGTGGCTCCTCACCCTGGAAGCCCACCTCCAGGACCCAGGTCCCACGGGGGTCCTCGCCCCAGGTGTGGGTGGTCATGAAGGGCCACTTGTCGAAGCCCACCTTGGAGTCATCATCACGGGGCCTTCGGCTCAGCAGGATGGACTTGGTGCCCATGGGCGAGGTCATGTTGATGTTGAGGTCACCCCTGCGGCTGGCATTGACAGTGACCACCGCCTGAACGTGCTCCAGGTAGCGGACAAAGTTGTCCTTCCCCTGGCAGGCATCTGTGGTGATGGCCAGCACCAGCTTGTTGCCAGACTGCATCTTACTGGAGAGGGAGGAACAGATCAAATCAGTCAAGATGGCATAGAAGCAAGAAAGAGAAGGGGTTAAAAACCTTAATGTGAGAAATAGGAATGCTAAAAAGACATCCAAATAAAGCACAGAATCCACAAATAGGATAGGTAATGTCACAAATAATACACTTTAATAAACACCCTTTTGAAACAGAAGGAGGAAAGGGAGTAATAGAGAAATATGGAGTGTCTGCCATGAACATGCACTCTAAATCTGATGGGTTTGGGAATCCCTGGAGCTAAAAGAGACACAACTAGCTAAAGAAGCACTTTTATTTTTTTCCTTCTATCTTTGCATTCCACCCCCTCCTCTTTGAATGCTCCAGTAAGTGCCTGACCTATTTTGCCTGTAGATGCAACCAACCCCAATAGAGAATCAGGCCTCCTTCTGGGCTTTATCCCACACTGCAAAGCAACAATAACAAAGGATATCTCTGGTTGCTTTACCATGAAATTTCTCTGTAGTTCAGGTGTTACAATTCTCTGCTTTAGGACTGCAATGCTCTTCTTTTTTGTTTTAGCTACTATACCACCACCTTTTTAAAACTGTCATATGGCTTAAAAAACATACTGCATTTATACTAATGGGTATGACTAAAATTATGTATGTGTGATTTATTTTGCATCAATTGTTTTTCTTTTACTTTAGAGGTTCATAAAGTCTCGAGAACACAGCATAGCAATGTTTAGGATTTAAATGTTAATTAATTCACATTTAAATCCTGGATGATTTGGTGATCATTATTGAAGTGAGAATATTACCGGCAATGGCCCATCATGCAATAACGTTCCCACTGCCTCTCATCCTTTTGAGAGCTATACACTGATAATATCCTCTGGATATTATGTAGAAACTGTTCAAATTCAAAACAAATGAGATGAAAATACGAATAATTTTCTGAGACTGAAGTGTTTGTGTTGGAGCAAGACTGCCATGGCTGGGGCTGGTACTCTACAGAGGGGCCTGGAGGCTAACCACAGATGATGTAACACACCATGAAAGTGCAATGATGATAACAATGAACATTCATTTATATCCTTATGGCTTACATAAATATGAATTACAAAGGATGAATGTGAATAAATGTAAGAAATAAACAATCATGCCACTGCCTGATTGAATGTGTTTTTATACATGCAGAGTACCATATATAATACAATCTACTGTGTACTGTATGTCCTGCATTGTATCTTTGTGAATGGGAGCTCCACTGTCCGCTGTCCATTTGCCATGTGTGCCAATATCTACTTATGGGACAAATTCCCATTCATTCATTGTACTTGCTGAATCAAGTGATTACCTCTATTATTATTCCAAACAATGTTGGGACTATTAAGCAAAAGTCCATATCTGCGTAAGCACATTACATACAATACATCCAGATAAAATGTTGACTTTGAAAAGGATACAAACTTTCGAAATAGTGTTTAGTAAGCTTAACCTCAGATCCTACTATTTTATCTAATAGTTAAAGCTTATCAAACATGTCATAAATTAGACCACCTCTGAATTCTCGCTCCTTTCAGATGCACTGGTGTTATTTTGTGTGAGGATGGATTTGTCCTGACTCTAAGGGCAGGTTGGTCTCACTATTGTTTTTTTTTGTGTGTGTGTGTGTGTTTAGGAGGACATACTGCTGATCCCATCTCTTTTGGTGATGGAAAGAAAGAGGGAGAACACAGCAGGGCAGTGGTGGTCAGGGCTGGCCAAAGGCTATGAGCTGACTTAATAACATTATTAGAGGCACAGGCCACATCTCTGTGCCATTACTGCCTTTCAGATTAACACAGGGGGGAGGAAATGGGGGAATGGCGAGAAGGCATGAGGGAGAGTTGGAGAGAGAGAATTATGCAGGATAACGCTCTGAAATATGATTGATAGAGCGCTATGCTGATCACACAGAGGTGACTTCAGTGCTTAGCTGCATAGGGTTGACTTAGTGAGTTATTATCATTCCAGGAAGAACAGAACAATTCAGTGAAGTGTTTCAAAGTGAACTACACACCTTACGTTGTATGTTGGGGAGTCTAACATAACCAAAACTAAATAGTTTTCTGTTAACAATATGACTCTCTAAATGCTTCCTGCACTAAATATGATGGAAAAAGAAGCATGTAGTGCATCGGTTTGAGGGCCAGTTGTGTGTAAAAACAAGATATGTGGCTTTGTGTGTATGTGTGTGTGTGTGTGTTTATTTCCAAACACTACACAACAAGACACAATTAAACCCTAATTTTATAAACTTGCAATTAACCTGCTGAACTCTTTTCCCTTAAATTTCCCCTTAAGTACTTTCAATGTTTTCCCCATATTTCAGGAAGCCCTGAAAGGCAAGGTGAAAAAAAAATGCAGGCAATGTCGGAGTTTATATCGTAAGTACGAGATAATATCTCGTACGTACGAGATAACTCACAAATTTTTTTTCACCTTGCCTTTCAGGGCCTCCATAGGAGAGTGCCCCTGAAAGGCAAGGTGAAAAAAAAAATTGAGAGTTATCTCGTACGTACGAGATAAACTCCAACATTGCCCACAATTTTTTTTCACCTTGCCATTCAGGGCTTCAGTACATATTGCACAACAAGGACACATATATTCTGTATCTGCTAGTTGCCAGCGCTTCATTCCAGTAAAATATTCAAATACAAGATGTGATTGTTTTATGGTTGCGCCATTTCATTCCATAGAAAATATCTAGGTGTGTTATGCATCATTTTTCCTTGTATCCATTTCCTTGTAATTCAGTGGGACATATTTGGTGTCTTTGGAAACCTTGGGATCTCCACTACATTTTAAAATATAGCTTTGTGGTTCTGAACAAAACTCAACCACACAGCATGCATTTGCAATGCCAAACACACCACTGGGACCAACAGGGTTGAAAAAGTGACTGATACATTTCTTTTTCTTATTTCTGTTCTTATTGGTTTGTGACTGTGAGTGTGAATATTTTCCTACATCTGGATGCGAATATGAATAGAATTCAGTTTGTCCCCCTGAAATGATTTTTCTGCGCAGCAGGTGCACAGCTCCCATCAGATAATGTGCAAGAGTAATTATGGCACTCGGTCACAGAGCAGGGAGAGGGGACGCCTCTGAAGGGCAGGACAGGCGGAGATTAAAAACAACCCCAAGCCTGGTGGGGCGCCGTGTGCCAGCTCCACTGATAATGAGAAGTTCTGCTCCAGCTAAGTAAGCCACAGCCTGCCAAAGCAGCTATCAGATCAATACTGAGCACTGTGTGTGTAAGCATGTCTGTGTGTGTTTTTCTGTGTTTATTGCTTTGCTTGCTATCATCAGAGGTGAGCCTGTTGTAATTATATCGCTACCACAATAGAGGCAGCAGAGGCCCTGTGGCGCTGCTGGGGAAACACTGAGCTGATGAAAAATATGACAGAATGACAGACTCAGCACGGCAACTCTTATCATAACCCAAAAATAACTTTAAAAAAAGATGCTGCATTCAGTTTTTCTCCCTCACACACTGTAGCTTTAACCCCGAGGCCTGTCCATGTCCGAGCCAAGAACCAACACCACTTATTACAGTGGGATCCTGAAATGTGACAATGAATGGGCATAAGAAGTAAATTCCTCTCCTGCATTTGCATGAGATGTCCCTGGGGTCGCAGTGAAAACCCTTTTGACTCTGAGGAATGCTCTTTGTTTCTCTGGTATTGTACTCCAGTGAGGTGCACACACTCGCACATGCACACCCACATGCTGTTTTGCCGGGAGTGCAGCGTCTGTGGAGCACTGATTAGAGAGTAAAATGAGGGGCTGGAGGTGTCTGTGGTGCCACAAATACATTGACCTATCTTCACTCAGAGCCTGTATAATGTGGAACAACCTGCTCCAGGAGCTAAGGCTAGCTAAATCACTCCAGTCCTTTAAATCGCTTCTTAAAACCATTTCTATAAAACTGCCTTCTGTGATAATTCTTCAATTTTCTATTTCTTTGCTCTTATTTATGACTGATTTATTCATTATTTATCCTTGTCCTGTTTTTACCTTGTTTGATTTGAGAGTTTTTTCTCTCGATAAAGCTCTTTGTAAACATTCATTCTTCTTCTTATTATTATTATTATTATTATTATTGTCATTATTATTATTATTATTATTACTATTATTATTAGAATCATCATCATGATTATGAGTTTTAGCAGCAGTAGTATTATATCATCTTCACCCTATTTCCACAAATGGAGCATGCATACAATATATACATTAATACACACATGCATACAGTGCACACACACAGCCACGGTTTCACACATGCACACTGTAAATAACACCTCCACATGGAATCCCTTCCTGGCTGTCAGTCAGTCTAATTGACAGTGTTGCTAGGGCACGTTGCGCTGGGCCATGTGAGGTGCTCTAATTATAGTTTGTAAGAGGTTGAGCCACATGAAACCACCAGGCATCACACAAGAGAGCAGATACGGGCTCAAAACATCAGGACCTGACGGATGAAAAGGGTGGCAGCTCTTGAGGGAAATAAAGAGCGACTGCAGGTAGGAGAGGAAGAGGAGGTGAGAGTGGAAGGACGACGGGGAGAGAGCCTGGGAAGCAGAGAGGAGAAAGCAAAAGGAAGGGCAAGGTTAGAGAAGGAGGAGAGGGTGATGCATGGGGAGACAGATGTGGGAAGACAAGGGGAGAAGGAGGAGGATGCCCTGCGTACCCGAGACAGACAGCTGCATCTGTGAAAGATGAGGGCAGCGACTGAGGATCTCCTCCGCAGCAGAGGCCAGATGGCTGGACTGTAATCAAAGCAGCACTATACCCAGAGGCCTGCTCTGATGGCTGCCAATAGGAGCTCATATTCTAGCACACGGGAAATACTTTATGTTTAGAACCTTTATAATACGATTATTATAAACAGGCTGACCAATACACAGGATGTGATCTAGCAGTCCCTTGTGCCATAAACCTGGGTGAGCATTCATGCAGAAGCCCAGGCTATATATGAAGAGTTCATTTGCAAAAACAGATATCCTCCACTGTTTTCATATTTATAAAACGTGTTTTTCTCCCAATAATATCAATTAAAAACAACACACTATTAGGCTAATGCATAGGCAATATTGTGACAAATTTTTAGGTTCAGACAATGTTATGTGAAACAATACATACAACAGTCAGTTTTTTTTGTCATTTATTTATATATTTTTAGGAATGGCATTTATCTGTTTCTGCAAATGAACTCCTATGTCACTTGAATGATGCTGAACCCACAAACTACAATTGTTGCAGAATAAGTTGTCATAAGTCTGCGGGCACATCAGACAGGCAGTACCATTCACCAACTTACATAATCTAAATGTTATGGGGTTGAATGTGGTAGTGCGGGCATGTCATCAGGGTTATGAAGGGGTCACCTCCCATCACATGTCTTGTTGAATTAGGCCCTGTTAGGCTCATCCTCCAGGGAGATGAGCATTTCTCTTGCACATGGCACGGTGTTCTTTTCAATATCCCAGTAATGGCAACTGCAGGATATGTAAGATGTGCATGTAATATTTAATTTGTATGTCTTCAGCTCTGCTGGTCCCATCATCATTACAAATGCATGCTGTACGGCCAAGTTTTGTTCACACCCACAGACACTTTGTTTCACATTCTCGCAGAGATTTCAAGGTTTCCAAAGATATCAAATATGTTCTGCTGAATTACAGTGAAAAGTGTATAAAATGATGCACAAGACATGTAGATATTCTCTATAAAACCATGGCATCTTGGGTTTGAAAATTTCACCCAATAAAAGTATAAGGTAGCTTCAATGAAGTGTTGCAACCAGCAGACACAGAATATGTATGTGGCATTGGCGTATAATATGGAAAAAATCTAACTTAGAAGCCGCTTCTAAGGGTAAATTTAAGGGTAAATCATTGTTAAAGGGGTTAATGTAACTCCAAATGGATCATGTTGCACACTTTAAACTCTCATGCATTATAACTGTCACTCACTGGGTCTCCTGGATGGATCCGGCCACACAGTGGAAGCGCTCAGGGACGGTCTTCCATTCCTTGGCCATCTTCACCATGCCCCCAGCATCCAGCACACCATAGCCAAACAGATGGTTGAACTCCAGGCCCACGCCATTCCTCCGCCACTGATGTACCTCATCGTGGAGCTGGTTCCTCTTGGAGGTCAGGACGGACAGGTGCTGCATGTCCCTCCATGTCAGGTTAGGGCTGGGGGTGGAAGAACAGCCATCCGGAAACATAGGTTGGAGCCAGGGGATTAGGGAGAGGTAGGGGATAGAGAGTGGAGAGTATTGTTAGTCAGAAATTACAGGCTGGCAGCAACAATGATCTTCCTTTATTTTTTTCATTTACTCAGACAAGCTATCTCTGCCTCCCATTTATAGCAAGTTCATGGGAAGGTAGAAAATTGAATGTTTGGCAGCAAATAGTGAAGAATCCACTATCACAGAGCACAGGCCAAAAAAAGATGTGGAGTAGACCTTGGTGATTTGATAATGTATATAAATGGCACATGGCCTGATCCATGGTCATGCTTTGATTATACGCTCTCAATTGTCTAAACATCATAGTGTCTGTGCTTTGAGGCAGATGGCTGCTTTAGTCTGTGTTTCCCCCTCTTATCTTGGCTGTGTGTAGTGACAGCTTTGTTCTGGGTGACTCAGTGACTCCTGCCAATGCATGGTTCAAGTGTGTTTGGGCAGTAAAAAGGCGCTGCACTCGTTCTAACAGCATGGTGGCTTATTTACCGCCGGACAGATCGAGCATCCGCTCCTCCTGACAGCAACATCATTATTGTGTGTGCAAAGCAAACAGTGTTTCTTTACCCAACTCCACTTGCCAGTGTTAGTTAATGGCAGCAGAAGAGTCTTGTCAGCCTTTAATGTGAGAAATGAAGCATTTGAGGGAAAGCCTCTCCTCTGGGATTTGAGAAGCAGTGATTTATCAAGTTGTGAATTTGTCATATTCTTCTGATCAAGTGTGTGTGTTTACCTAGGTGGCATATGTTTAAATTTTCCCTGATCTTTGAGGACCCAGTTTGGCTGATTCAAAATGACTATAAATTCATGATGTATGAAATGAAAACTACTAAGCCCTGAAAACTACTGGCCGTGATGTCGCAATGTGAAATACTTGAGAACATTCAAACATACCACTTTATCATTAATATCAGCAGCACAAGTTTTATTATTACCCTGCCGTCTTTAATAACACCATGGCAAACAGTCTAGCAGATTAAAATGAGAGTGCTCGAGTGTGTTTCATCATCTCTGCTTCATGCATGTGGGCTATGCAGTAATAAAAAACACATAAACATTAAATCTGAACCCAGCCTATAACAATATAAAACTCTTTAGCTGTTTCAGCCCCGCAATGAGGTATAAAGAGCTCACACTGCATGATTTGTGTCTCTGGCAATATGTGGGCGAGAGAGCAACTACTGTTTCACTTTTCATTTGAGTTATCCTGCAGGCCTTAATGGCAGTTGTAGTAAATAAGCAAGTCTGCGAAGAGTGAATAAATGATTTGGGGCATTAAGGAGTTCAGATATGGAGGGAGGTAATTAGATGAAAGGCTCTGAAAGATGGAAAGGGGCAGAGGCAGTAAAAGACAAAGTGACAAGAAAGCTCAAGGTTGTACTTGGTGGGAAATTTTATTTCCTCCTAATCTGACAGTGTTCTTCGAGGCTAACGCTGCCATAAAAATAATTAGCCAAATCTAATGGTTGTGATCACGTTATTATTAGTTTAACATTTTTATTAGTTTCATCTAACCAATTCCATGTGGCAGTCTACAAAGAGATGAAGTAGCATAAGGTGGGAATACTGCAGACGGACAACCCATGTAAATCAGTAATCACAGTTAATACAGGTCTGTGGGTGGTACAGAACATACTTAGCCTCAAGAGCCAGGGCAAAGACACCAGCTGCCTCTGGAGCTGCGGCTGATGTTCCCGAGTGCCGCAGGGTGCAATTGCCATACAAGTCTGTGGTGGCCTGCCAGAACCCAAGCACAGGAGAAAAAAAAAATCAGTTGTTCACTTGGTAAAATGACATTTTTGCAGCTGTATATATGTTGTCATGGAGATAGGATCCAGGTGCGCTGTGCATCAATGGGCACGGGGGTCACGAGAGCTGTCAGTGATGTTTGGGGGTAAATATTCCTGTATATTACGATTAAAATTGAAAGAAATTGTGTTTTCTATTATTTATGTTGGACTCTGTCTTGTCACTGAGTTTCCAATATTCTAATATATATTAATGCTGTGTTCTATTAGAGCTGTGTTCTATTAGAGCGCAGTCGTGAGAAAAAGACCCATAATGTATTGTGTCGTGTTCCTTTACGCATAGCCTGGCCACACGTTAAGTACCTTTTTACACACATTATTAAAACTGCAACAACCACGCACAATCAATAGACCACATTCTCACATCACAATTTTATTGGAGAATTACTGAGCTTGGTTGAACAATTAAGTCAGACAGAAGAGGAGAAAGAATGCATATCCCACATTAGCTGCACTGTTTCCTGCGGTAGTTTACATACTAGTTATGTTTACTTATTGAATAAACATTTTATTTTTTTTAATTTGGTGCTTAATTAGAAATAATCAGAGATCAAATGCAATTAGAGAGGTGAAACCCCAGGGGAGATCGCTGGCTCTGTCAACAGCCAAGGGTGACTGGCATAGTCACAGCACGAACACCGCTGCCTTTGTACACTGGGAAATACTTATTACACACAAGCACGGCATGTTTCCCTGAGAATATACGAGGCATGTGTGTTTGCATCTTTGTCTGCAGTGAAAGTTTATATAATGTGCAAAGATTGCCATTAACAACTGTAGACTTGCTGAAATCAAAAGGCCATCAAGGTCAGACAACTGTCTACAAAAAAGGAAGTAAACAAGATTTGTCATATCTCAGCTCTCTCCCCTTTCAAAGAACAATGGTATGAGTCTGTTTGACTCTGGTGACTCACTCGCTCATTTTTCCAGGGATCACCGTGTGATGACACAGTTCCCCAGGTAAATGCTAAAAGCACCATGAGCCAGTTGCAGTTACTGCCTATTTGGGTATGCTAAAGTGATGTCTCATACGCCCAAGCTTTAAGGCAGTGGGATGTCTGTGTGACAGTCATGTTATGCATCTGAGTCATATCTGGCTGAGAAAAAAAGTACTCCCTCGCTAGATCTGTTTGCTTTTGCCTTTCAACGCAGTGAATAGAAAATAAAAAGTGGACGGTCACACCATTACCCAAAGGCAAAATCGTTTTTCATAACTGAGGCATCACAGTGAAAATTGTTTCCTGACAATAAGAAGAAATGATTGTTCTGCTTTACAGACCAATCTGTGAAGCACGTTTTCCCAAATTCTCTGTCCTAATTTTCGCTTTCAACAACACATTCACAGAAAGCTGTGCCCCAAATGTCATGATCAACACAACAGATTATGAGGATGCTTGTCTGAACATCTGAAGCAAAGTGATGCTTGTAGATGTCGAGGGAGGTAATCACACAAGACCAATGCCTCCATCTGAACTTCCACTTTTTGCAACAAACCTGCAATTACAGTGAAACAGCTTCTTAGCTTTTATCCCAGTCTTGTCCTATATATTCTGAAAGGCCTCAGGCAGACTGCATACTGGACATACTGAATAGAATGTATTTCCAACTCGCTTGTCGCTTGTTTGAATGACAACAGTGCCATGATGGAAAAAGACTGAATAAAATCAGGAACAGATTTTCAGTTGACTGCAAATGCTGAAAGAGTTGAAAATGCTTGTAGCCATTAAGAAAGGCAACTTTGACAAACAATGAAATGTCAAAAACATGAGGTAGATTTGTCTGCAGAAGATAGAGAGAAATTATTTTTGAGAGGAAATATTTTGTTTTGATTATATAACAGAAATAAAATGTTTCATGTATATTGTAGGCACACAAACACTCACACATACACATGCACAATGTACACACTCACCACACCGGCCTCTGGGTTCCTCTTGCGTCCGTTGCTGAATGTGGATGCCAGGGTGGAGGAGCAGCTCTCATCATAGAGGGCGGTGCGTCCATCATTAATGGCTGAGTTGATGGAGATTGTCCACATGCTTGAGGCGTAACCATCACAGTTACAGTCGTCATAGCTACCGCCATCTCCCGATGCCCACACATAGATGCTGCCTTTTCCTCCTCGCCCCTACAACATCAACATCCAAGTGAACTGAAAACATTTGGAGCATTTGGAGGGGTAAAATATACACCCAAAGAAAAATTATAGCAGTCTAGAAATACACTGCATACCTTAACTCACATCATCATGTCATAAAGAAAGAGTCAGGGTCATACAGCAAAGGCATATCAAGCAATATTTACAACTAAAGACATTAGACATCTTCTTCTTCAGATATATTTAAAGACATCTAATTTAGAAAATTATCAGTATGAGGCTTCCTGGTTTTTATGTTTATGGCTTCATATTATTCTCCAGCTCTGGTGACGTCCACATTGTTATGTTAAGAAAGTCCTCATCCTAATGTACTGACGATTGTTTACAGACAGAAAGAATGTGAAATTAAGCAGCAGAAGAGACTAGGTTATATGATGATGAAGCGTGAGGAATAATCCATTCGAAAGATTTCATATTGAGTTTATGAGAGTCGGGAGTATAAAGAGTGGCAGATGAGAAGAGAAAGAACATAAGCAAGCTGCTGCATACAATACAATAATACAGTATTTACACAAAGCGCATATTGAGTTCCAAATTAGTCCACAGCCTCGAGCTTACTAGCAGTATGAAATCGGATCTCTTTTCAGAGCTAAACAAATAAAAGACAAGTAAATTGAGAACAGCACCCAATATAACAATAACGCAGGTCTATTTTAAGTACATTATGGCTTTTTAATTAATATTATAGCATGGCCAATGTCATTTTACGACAGCAATATTTTAGAAAGACAAAACTCTTTCAAAACCAGCCTGTTATTTCAATTTCAATTTTCCCTATAATTAACACCATATTTCTCCCATAAATTGTACTGCGACAGAAGCATTATCAAGTTTGCCAAATGGAATCAGTTGCAGTCAGAGATAATCAGTATTTCTGTTGATAAGCACAGATTAGCAATTTTCTCTCTCTTTTCATGATCTGTCTGTAGAGTCAATACAGAGCACAATAGCTTTGATAGATTCATACACATAATAAAACATCTCTTGGCCACTAAAGTACCTTAAAGGTGCTAATAGGGTGCCATGAAACATAAAACCAGCTCTGGTTCAACATAGAGACTCCTCTTTATGGAAAATCTCCTCTTTGTGGGAAATCTCCCCCTAATGGAAAATTTCTTATTTTCTAATTTTCTTGTTTTTACACAGCATGCATCATCTGCAGCCTACACAATCGCTTATATAAGTGATCATTAGCATCTAAGAGGCTGAGTGCAGAGTGGCTGCTTGACTAGTTGTGTTTATATGATCAGGAATTACAGTCAGTTTTGCTCCTACTCAGCTACCCTGCCTGACAGGGTCATCTCAGAGCACATGCAGCCCACACCTGCCTGCACCGTGCATGATGATTAATCAAGCAAGTAATTGGCAGTGACTCTGCCCGCATGCTAACTGTGTGCGTTTGTGTGTGCATATGTGAGAGTGTGTGTATAGTGTGTAGGGAGCCCGTCCTTCACCCAGAGGACCCAGATTCAAGCTTCAGAAGCTCTGACCCTGCACTTTGACCTTTTTTTCTAAGGCAGGCAAGCAGCAAGAGAATATTCTTATGGGGATCAATACAGCGCCACATACTAGGTATACTACAATTTAATGGCTGCTGACTTAATTCATTTTGGATTGGTGGCCTTTGACCTCTCTATCTCTGCTGATCCCATCGGCGGATTTGTCATTGCTACACAGCTGAGCTTTGTTCTTTGATTTTATTTTAAATTCTAGTGGAGATCCCAAGGATAAGATACCACATATGTCAAATACAAAACAATGCATAACACATCCAAATATTTTCTATTTGATATAATGGTGCAGCCTCAAATTTTGGGTTTGAATATTTCACTCAGTGTAAGCGTGATGTAGCTTCAATTAAGTATTGCAACCAACAGATTATGTATGTGCCACTGTCATACAATATGAAAAAATTTTTTTGTCTGTGAAGCTACTTTAGGGGAAATTTCAGGGAAAAGGGGTTCAATGGCTGATCATACAATCAGTATCAGTACCAAGACCAGAGAATCCCAAGTATCCCTTCATCTTTGTATCAGTACATTAGTGTGAACATTAATGCACACACACAACAAAATGTTTGGCACACTGACATTTACCATCATTTTCTGTCCCTCATCACAGTAGGTCTGAGAGCCCCTTACCTTGTTGACTCCATCAGCCATCGCCTGCAGCGTGAGCTCTCTGGGTCCATCCACTGTCTTGCCGTCATCAGTGGGCCCCCAGCTGGCGCTGTAGATGTCAATAACCTGTGGCATGTGGCTGATGGATGATGCTTCAATTATGTCAGTCATGAAGGGCTGGTCTAGCATCCTGATACCTGAAGGACAAACAAGTAGGTTGAGACTGTCCATCAAAGTCTGTGTCAGTCAGCCATTGCTGCTCGTGCTGCTAGTCTTGTTTTTTCTTTTGCTTTTTGCAGCTGCTGGAACACAGTGTAGTTTAGGTGGCTATAAATGAGCAATTTATAAAAACCTTATCAGCTGGTTATGCTTGCACTATCTATACTGATATTCTGAAAGCAATACACCACATTTGCAGAATCAAAACCCCTTATCAATGGAAAGAAAGTAATGTCAGCTTCCTGGAGCAGACAAATCAAGCAGTCAATACTTATTTTCTAATTTCTACTATGTTTTGCCCGGAGAAATTTTCAAGAAAAATCAATACAGAGAGGAAACCTGGAGCTGTCTGGATTGATGGTGTTGTCATGCTGCAATGTGAGCGCCATCTGACCTTTGCTATTTGCAGTAATTCTAGGGCACAGTAAAGGTATACCATTTGAGTGTGCTTCCATACAAAATGCAGTGCCTCGCTTACACAACATGTTTTATGCATTATATACACTTCCTTATATTGCATTCACCCTCAGTCAGAGAGCACAATACAACTGAAATGGTGGCCAGGTCCTTTCATGGTGCCATCTGCAGAATTACTATTTGCTAATGTCATTGTATGCTCATTGTAATCAGGTTTTCCACTCACTCTCCAAACTGCAGTGTTGATTTGATACACACCTGCCACCTTGGAGTTGTAGGCAACTCCCACACCGCAAATGTTGTTGTTAGCTGCTGCAGAAACCTCTCCTGCACATCTTGTGCCATGACTGGTGATGGAAAGAAACAGACAGTGTTCATAGAATTTATTACAGTGGATATAATACATATTGGGTTAAATTCTATGGAGTATCCTAAGCAGAATAGCTTGTCCAACAACATATAACATTTCATACCTTTATGTAATGTTTTATGACCTTTGTATTGCCTCATTATAGTTTATTTGTATTCTATTTTTTGGAATATGAATAAATGTTTTTAGTATTCTTTTAATTTATTCTTCGTCAAGTGCGTTGGGACTTCAGATAATGCACTTTAAATAAAATAACATTAATAAAACTGCCTTTTGTGTTGATTTTGCTTCTGACTAGAATGAGGGCATTGTTTGAGGAAGAGGTGTGGCATTTTGCACAGCCAGAAATCAATAAAAATTAGCATAAAGAATCCGTAACCATGAATAACATAGCTGAGGAAGAGGCTGCAAGATTTATCTACGTGAGGAAAATAAGAGAAAAATATTTACCCATTTTGTAAGTCATTTTAATCCCAATGCTTAGACTATATTTGAAGATTTTGGATGATTTGGTCGGTATTCAAACATTTATCTATGTATGCATGTGTGTATGCAGCATTTGGCTCAGTTTGCTTCAACATGTTTACATATATCAGTGTTTTGCATGCACCATGTGACGAGTATCGTTCGATCTATTCCTGCGCTCCTCACAGGGCCGCTGCAGTGTCGGCCACTCTCTCCCAGCATGCTTTGCCACAGACAGGCAGCTATTTATAACAACCAGCTGATTAACCAGTGAGTTGTGCACGACAGTCAGCAATAGCTACACTAGCAATCCCACTCCTTCTCTCACTCCCATTCACACACAGATACGCACATTTGAGCAGACGGAAGCATGGCGGAGGAGTGTGTAGAGAGGGGGAGCAAGGTGAGAAGGGGGAGATTTCTCCCTGCTTAATTGTCTTGTCCTTGGCGTGTTCTGCGGTGGCAGTGGATCATGCAGTGTAATGGGGAGATGGGAGGGAGATAAGGTGCTATCAGACTGAAGGTCGGCGCTGTGAACACTGCAACCCTGAGAGAGAAGTGACCCGACTGATGGCACTCTGAATCTGTCTTCCTCTCAGAAAGAAGCGCCTCACCTCCTTGATCCCCCTTATCTCTTTTCCAACTGAACAGGTAAAACAGGCATTGTGTTTTTTTTTTTTTTTTTGTTTTTTTACTGTGATGTGTTGGACAATAGCTCTGTTTTTACTACACCACTTTAAGGCTGCAGATATGACTTAATTGAACTGCTTATAAAGGAAATCAATAGAGGAAAGCTGCCAGATCCCTGAGAGAGCCAAAGAGTGCACAGACACACACAGACACACACTCATATAGATACACACATAAGAATGCACACACACACACACACATGTACGCACATCATACGCTGACAGTATGCACACTAATATCAGCCTGCCTTGTTTACACACAAAGAGTAGAAACAATGGCGGTTGTATTGTTAACCCTGTATCGACTAGGCAGCATAGCAGTAGAAAATAGCTAGGAGTGGCTAGCTGAGTTTTACCTGTTGAACCAATCGTCCGTGTAGCGCGGGAAGGGGAACGGGTCGTTGCTGCTGAAGTCGTAGCTGGCATCGGCGTTCTGAAGGGATCAAATAGATGCATTAAGAATAACATAACACACAGACACAAATACACGAGGGGAGAAGAGAGAAACCAAGAAAGGCAGAAATGCAATTTTGACAGAAAACAGTGGAACCTTTTTGTAGTGGTGCGCTGACCTTATCACAACCAGTTCTGACACCTGGAATATACCACTTCTTGGTTTTACTGAGGCAACTGTTTCTCTCTGTTTTCAAATCCATTTTTCTGATTTCTAATATACACAAACATGCACATTGATCTGAATAAGGCTATAGCCTGCACCTTGACACAACGCTTGTCTATGAATCTTTAATGATCAGCAGTACTGGGATAATGTGTGGTCACAGCAGGGATTTCAGGCTGAGAAAATAATGCTCCGATTGCTCCCGGCATTTAATTCCACATGGCCAAAAGTAATAGGATCGGAATGAACAGCAGCGGAAAAGCAGGAGAAAACAGATGCAGGAGACACACATCTGTCATCAAACCGGTCAATGTAATTAGCAGAATAGCCTGGTCTGGAGGAGAGAAGTGCACACGAACACACATAGACACACATATACATACAAAGAGCTAGATCCAACGGGCATCTTCAGAAAAGCCTCACACTTGTTGATCTTTCTATAACACTTTAACAAAAACCAGTTCAGAGCTATAATCTTTTTACACCGCTCCTCCCCCTCTCTCTTCCATGTTTACCCATCTCTCCTTTGCCTGTCAATCATTTTGCCTGGAGTGCTATTTATTTTGCTCTGTGTACCCAGTCACAGGTGCGCTGCATGGTCATGTGTGCCGTGAAATCACAGCCGCGCTCATTAGCCATAGAGCTAAACACATCAGATCAATCACGGGAACTGTTGCCAAGCTCGGGGCTGACAGCCCTGCTGGCTGGCATTTAGAAGAGATGACTCAGTCAGGGACAAAGAGAGAAGCCAAACAGCAATAGCTGCTGGCCCAGTGGAAAAACTCCTTAATTATCACAATGTGGAGCAGGTAACCAGAGGAAGGTAGAAATGCTCACAGGGACTGGGGTTACATAGCTGTGGAGTGGGGTTCATACCTTGGCAATTATTCGAGAAGAGGATGTGTTGATAGAAAATTATAGGCTTAAATGAGCTGCAGTCATCCAAGCTCTTTCTCTTGATAAAATAGGTATCAAAGAGAACAAAACTAAAAAATTAAACAGGGGACATGGCACCAGACCACAGGTAAAATTTGAAAAGCAGGCTTGGCTTGAAAATTTTACAGTATTATCTCACCTGTGATGCGAGAACATGCCGTACCCAACTTGGGCAGGA
>OMKZ01022922.1:4621-16575 GCA_900302535.1 Neoniphon sammara | reverse complement strand
GGGTGGTTTTTTTTTTTTTTTTTTTTTTTTATCATTAAATGGAGTGAAAACGGATGACTCCTGATAACTAATGGCACCGGGCCTGCCCATGAATCACTTGCTGTGTTTCTGAAGCTCATCTCTTCTTCTGCTATCAATCAGGCTCCATCCTTCCTCCGGTTTTCAGGGAGCAACCAGGGTCAGAATAATAGATTTTGCCCAGGCTCAACCACCTCTCCCCTTCTCCCAACAATGCTCTCGTCTACGCTCTACTCAGAGCAGTGACTCAGTGTTGCTTTTCAAAGCTATAAAGGCTCTGTTTTTCTGAGATTCACATCTTCCAGTCCAGCAATTAAGCAAAAGAAGGTTGAAGGTGAAGTTGTGATCAGTATGATAGTACATAATGAAGTACAGTGAAGAATCTGCATTTTCAGGACTGAAATATATGGAAAATACATTTAATCCGTCCAGCAGTGAGTTTGAATGTTTATTCCACTCCTGAGTTATTAGTATTCTAGAGCTGGGAAATATATTCATATATCAATATGGTGATATGAGACTACATATTGTATAGGATTTGGGGTTTTATAATATCATGATATAGCATAAGTGTTGTCTTTTCCTGGTTTTAAAGGCTGCATTACAATAAAAAATGCAATTTTCTGAACTTATTTGACTGTTCTGTTGTATTATTTACATCTACCTGCTTGGTCATCATATCCACATTAGTAATGACTGCTTATCAAAAATCTGTTGTGTGTAAAATACCTTATAAAAGCACGGATAAACCTTTTTCACAAGTCATTTTGACATGAAGTTGTAGGGCAAGCACAGGTGTTGCTAATTACATTAATGAAGGTTCTGTTCCTGTTTAAGTGTGGCAGAGTCTTTCCAGTGAGCCAGCATGAACAATAGCAGGACCCTGGCTTTATTAGATCTAAATGGATCTGAACCTTAATTAATGTCATTAGTAACACCTGTATTTACCCTACTATTTCATGTCAAAACGGCTGCTGTGAAAAAGGTCTATAGTCATCCCTACAATATCGTCACAGTATTGATACTGAGGTATTTGGTCAAAGACTTTGTGATATTTGATTTTGGCTGTATTGCCCAGCCCTGTAGTACACCATATGTTCATAATGAGGAAGCCACGATAACGAATAACATGCAGCGCCCTGATGGATCTCTCAAAGTACGTCTTATATTGTGCCAGAATAAAAGGAATGGCTGATTTCAGTAGTACATGCAATTTCTTTATATATAATCTAAGAGAGTTAGAATGGGACTCGTGCTGTCTATGGTGTGACCTTGCTTTCCTCGTGTCATTGTTCAAAGTAAAGGTACTGTGTGACCTACAAAGAAAGTGCTGTGAGCACAAGATCCAAGCCAAATGACAGTATTAAAGTGAAGAGAGATAGTGAATGTCCCCAGCTCCTTTTTAAAGGATAGATGTGATCATCTTAAACCCGCCATGTGCGTCATAGCGTGTGCTAAGCACCAAACAATATAAATCTCTGAATCTCTTAACGAATTTTATAGACGCTCACAATCACTCCCCTCCCTCTCTCTCTCCCTCATACACAGTCAAACCAAAGGACACGCGGCGCATGCACACATATTAAATGAACTTTGTGGTAATGTGACATCACAACATGTTGTCATGGTAACTTCCCATGGAGTACAGGGGGGAAAGTAATACTTGCAAGAACATAATCCTGGGATACAAAACCCAAATAATACCCCTCAGCACCCTGTACAAAATTCCATCCTAGACAGAGACAGAAAAAGAGCAAATGTCATTCATCGGCTGACATCTCTGTTGATTATGAAAAATCTAAGCACATTTTTCCGCCTTTTCATTCACATCGCTGACACATGCCACCCTCAGCCTCTAGTACTTAAATGCCGTGATCTGTTACAAGTACACAATAAACAGTATATCTGCTCTTTTATCACTAAGTAGAAACCATAATACTAACAATCTGCACTGACATACTCTAAATCATTTAAAGCACTGTGACTGTTGGTTTTTGCAGGAAGATCTGGCATGAAATTGAACTACCAAGTTAGAAATTTCTCATCTCAGGACACACAGAATCTCCAAAATAATTCATCATAACAAAATGCATCTTATGAGTTTGTCACAATGTGAGCGTCACAACAAATGGAAAATCTCAAACAATAATATGCACACAATGCAAACAGCTGATAGCTGCTGATTGCAGTGTAAACAGAAAAAAATATACAGTGCGAGTCATAAATGGCCTGCATCCTGGGAGGAAGTGAAGGTGAGAGAGTACACACACAAACTGCCTGGCACACATACATATAGTCAATTTAAACATGCGGTAACTGAATGATGTGATGAACATTTTTTTTCTGTTATTTGGCTGATAGTGGGAGGTCTTTGTGGGACTGCAAAAACCGTGACAAAGGTAACAAAATAGGATTACACATACAGACACTCTCTGCCTCTGTCTCCCTCTCTTTCGCTCTCTCCGTCTCTGTCTCTCTTACACACACGCACACTTTAGATCTGTGCACAGCATGATCCATCAACCCGGTGGAGCATGCTCCTGCATCACCCCAGCTGAGTCTGAGTGTTATTTTTGGGCTCGGTTCACAGGCAAGAAGCATGCAAAGGCAGGCAAACATATTAGCGAATAAATGCAAACGCAAACACTCACAAAAACCAACTTATGCGAGCTGCAAAAAATGACCACATAGTGTGCATTGGCTCAGGCCGAAAAGCAAAGTAAAAACGTGACATCAGGTCTAGTTCTTCAGCAAAATCTGAATAGTAATAAGTGAAATTAGTATGCATACTACTGATGCCTCTCAGTCTGCATACATTAAAGTTAAAATTAATGCAGCAAGGCCATAATTGTCAGTGGTGTGTTTTGATTACACCACAGCACTGTAACTCACTCTTTCACAAAATCTTCACCTCGGGTTTACCTCGGGTTGCATTGCAAGAAGATAACACCATACAGTCATACTGGCAACCCTTTGCAAACACATCACTCCAAGACTCAGAGCTGCTATACCATGAGTCACACGTCTAGCTGACATTCAAAACAGCTAACACAAGGTCATGAGGGTGCAGGTCCAGCAGCATCACAAGGAAAGGGAAACAAACAAAAAGAAATACTGCCTGTCAAAAAAACTTTATAATCAAATCAAACTAAGTATCCTGTATTCGCTTGTTCTGTTTAGCAATCCTCGCTGTCCTTTAAGGTTTTATCAGTATTCTGGAGATAGAGCTTCACATTATGCAGCGCCAACTACCCTGGCATTATCTCTGCTTGTGACAGATCGGCCTGCCATTGTGCCTGCCACGGCGCAGTGTGCATTAACATTAAACAGCTTGGCTGGCCGTCTGCCTGTCTCTGCGTCCTCCAGGAATACAAGGAGACTCGGCAGCCATGAAGGCAACTTGGAATACACCTGTCATTGCCAATGGCACACCACGTGAAACCTATGACATCCACCACCTGAACCCCTGCTTTCATTATTAACAAGGAATAAGAGGAGAGAGTTTGAACTATAATGACAAAAAAATGAAGTACTCACATAATTCGATGCCAGATCCGGATGTAGATAGTCAATGCCTGAAATGTAATTGTGACCAGGATCAGTGATACGGTAAAAGTTTTGGGAATAACATGGTTGGCTCCAATGTAAAATTGATTTTTTTTTTTGTGACGAAACATTTGTTGATAGAAATGCTGTGAAAGTCAAAAGTTTTTTTAAGAAGTTCTTAATAGCTTTTGCAAATTCAGGCCCTTTAATGCATCACAAACCCCTTTCACACAGAGAACCTGGTACATTATCAGATCAACATTCCGGAACAAGGTAGTGGTTCACACAATAAGTTCCCAAAACATATCTGTGTCCACTTATTCACCTAGGCAATAACAATAACTGGTAAGGGAAGAGGGGCAGGCACAAAAGATGTATCCAGATATTATATAAAAAGAACGTGATAGAATGGCAGTGGATGAACAGTATCAGGCAAGGTATAATTATGTTACATGTTTGCGAGACAAATTATGTCTTTTCGGTATCTCTTTGACTCGGCACACATCAAAAGAGCTTCTAATGCTAAATTGAGCAGTCCGTCTTCATATCCAAATCACAGTTTGATTGCGTCAGCTGAGTCTGCTGTATTTGGTTCTCATCTATACAGTGAGGAAAAGGAATGACTGGGCGCTCAGAGGGCAAGAAAATATTAAAAAACAAGAGCAAGTGAGCAGCCAAAGTGCTTTACAAATGACAAAACTTTTAATGAATATGACACAACAAAAACAGAGAAAAAAAGCCCTCAGCTTAAAGGCACTTGGGTACACTACGCATTTCAATTTATTCATTTTCATCAGGCTGTTTGTGACATGAATGTGAATGGCTTATGTTTACACAGCTACCCTGCCAGAACATTTGCGCAAATTTTACTATGTCCTGAACTGGAAGATTGCCATAGCAGAATATTCCATAATAGCAATACCACTCCCATTCACACACAACTGCCCGAACATCTCCAGAACAGAGTGCCTGTGTGAAAGGGGCTTCAAAATGTTGTGGCGACTAATCATGCTAATGAAAAATCACTTTAAGTCAATTGTATTAAACACATGCTGCGTATGAGTGATCTTATTCTTTCAGCAAGTATTTTTTCTTCTGTATTTTTTATTGCATTCCTCATAAATTCAAAATAAATGACTGCAATGGATATATGCATTTTAAGTTCAGCAATAGTGTGAATGACATGACATAACTGTATAGTACACCCACCATCGTCCATGATTGCGATGGTCACTCCTTTGCCTGTGTAGCCCAGTTCCCAAGCCTCTGCCACATTCAGGTCCAGCCCGGGGGTCCCGTCCGCCTGGCCTGTGTTTATCTAATCAGTCAGACAATATGGAGAGCAGCCGTGACACATGGCACCCAGGTGAGCCACCATTAGCGAATTAGTCAACATGGAGGATGTGTGTGCATGTGTGGGTGTGTGTGGGGAGAGGGGGGGAGTGGAGCTATGAATCCGTATTGTTGGGGGCGGCAGAGTGGAGGTGAGAAGACGAGGAAGTAAATGTCAACAATATGGCACTTTGTGCTGCATCCCTGCTGCACGGCGCTTAATCTGACATGCCAAATGAATGATGGCGAGCTTGCCATGACATAAAAGTCACGGTTGCCAGTAAAGGTAAACAAGAGAGGCGGAAGCTGGCGGGCATGAATCTAACGATTAGATAGCTTGGGCAGTATCGGCTGGGCTAATTAAAGAAAGAATAACAGTGTTGATTCAGGAACTAGTCGTGAATATGTCTGGCCTCAGAGTAATTAAGGCAGAAAGATGTGGGCTGGTGCTAAAGGTCAGGCGGCATGTAGACGGCTGCTTGGCTGATTACTCACCAGATACCACTGCTTGGTGAATAGGGGGTCACTCATGTTGACTTCAATATCGTTGATATTTCTGTACCCTCGTTTCTGACGGCTAAAGCCCTCTTGTTCAAAGACATTCTTCACCTGTGGGAGGAAGCATACAGTATAAATACTTGATCCATTACAGCTCGTGCCATGAACAGTTTAAAGCCACCAAATGAACTGTCATAAAAAGGGCTGTTGTTTTGCATAGGGCCAAAATAAACTTGGCTCCACAAGTGTTGCATGTGCGAGGACACATCACTAAAGCTAGAAATAGAATATCTTTTGCTAGGCTGGGTGTAGGAGTGTGTTGCTCTGTGTGTAGGAAAGCAGAAACCCCAGCTGTGCTGTACTGTACCATTATGGGAGAACATTGTGTAAATCAAGGCAGCTATTCTCTTCCTCCCAATCAGGAGGACTGCAGCTGGAGCTGCGGCCCCACACTTCCCCCTCACCTGCCATACGAGAGATGGAGCCTCCCCTCCACCCCCCCATTCGTTCCATTCGAGACAAAAAGCCTCCGCAATTACCCTCGCAAATTTACTTGTGTAGCTTTGTATCATCAAAGAGACAGAGGGGGATGAAAGCCAAAGACCAGCTGTGATTTTGAGTTTAAAAAGCTTACTGACAGCTGCCAAAATACAACTTAAGCAAAACTAGAATCTAACACAAGGCAGAAGAGTTATCAGGATAATCTTAGATGGGGGTGCTTGATTAGCTGATAGCTCCGAGTACTGTGCATTACTTTTTATAATAACCTTTTACAATGATGCTGCGTTTCCATATACTGTATGTAGTGTCTTGCATCACACTCCAAATTCCTGTTATGTGTACAATAATAACCAACAGTGACAATTCAGCACTTCATATGTAAAATGAAATCCCAATTCATGAAAAGTAGCAAATGTTTCACTGAATCCCGCCAGAGAGCCATTTTCACACCTTTAGAAAGACTGGAGAGGTAAAGGAAGGAACAGTGTGATCTGCAACGGAGCCAAGCAATAGCTAAACCGAGCTTTTTACTTTTTCTTTTTGCAGAAAACATGGCTCATTTTCAGTCTGGAGTGAAGCTTTCCATCTGAAATTTATTAGGAAAAAGCACTGTGCTCTGCTTGTCACTGGTGTCTCAAAGACAATGTAATTTGATTTGAAGGTTTAGATCTCCTTGTTCTTCTCTCTCTCTCCTTGTCTCTCTCTGGCTCTGGTAAGTCATCCTCATGAGCTATGAATGAATTCTAAATCTAAGAAAGAAGTATAATGAATTCTTGCCATTGTCTTCACCTGCACCTCTGTATCCAAATCAATCATACCTGCTGATGCCAAAAATAGAATAAATTAAATATCTTGTTCAAAGTTTTAAAGTTAAATTTTGAAATTTGGTTTCCATTGCCAAATATTCTTTCTCTGCTCAGATTTGGCAAATTTACTCAAGCGATCCTGAGAAATACAGGCATTGTTGAGTGTGTTTACCACCACAAATAAAAGAACAGCACTTAAGAAGGCTTTTTCAAGTAGTCAAAGCCGATTCACTCAGATCGTTTTTCAGCAATCAGAAAGCACATATAAATCAATACCTCAGTAAATCCTTCAAATGACAAACGCAGAGCCTGAAAAATAAAAATCATTGTGTTATTTCCCTCCTTCTCTCTGTCCATCATCAATTTCTTGCATCACGCAGCGGGGAAGCTGGTGCTTCCCTTAAGAAAGGCCTTGACCCAGCATGTCACACCGCCTACTCGAATCATCAAACAGTCCATGTGCAACCATACTCACTGCTTTTGCCCAGTGCCTGCTCAGAAACCCACAACGCCTCAGTTCACCTCAAATCAAAGAGCTGAGCTGCCTCTTTCCTTTCTCCATGTCTTTGTTTTCCTTTTGTCTTTCTCAATCATGTGTCTTTCAGGGCCCGGGGAAGCTGCCTATGCTGCACATGGATTCATTCATTTTTCAATCATCCATCCTTATTTCCTGCTCCTAGTTCCAAATGTCTTCATCTTTCATACAAAAAAAATTGATGCATGTAAAAGTGCGTGCATGCATGCGTGTATGCATGGATGGATGCATGTAGGAAGGCATGGATGCGTGGGTAGATGGGATATGAAAGGATGTGTGATGCTGCAAAAATGATGAAGGAGTTATGATGTGAAAAGATATGCAAAGGCAGCAACATACAGCAAGGAGTTGAAAAGACATGGAGAAGCAGTACAGAGAAAAGACAGAGTCAAAAGTGGGTCAACATGCTCCACTAAAAGAAAGTCCTACAAAGTAATGGGCTCTGAAGATAACAACAAATCCAGTACCCACCACAAAGAAAATCCCTCAAAGACGTGGTAATGTTGTTGTTTAAGTGTAGGTATTAACTGCAGTGAGGCTATGAGTGTTCAAATTCAAAATGTGCTCAACAGAAAGCTGAAAAATATATAATTTTTCTTTTCAGTAGAACCTAAGAATATCGCACATTACTTCTCTTGTATGTATTTCACCTCACAGACACCGAGGTGCAACAAAATTGTTCCATACTGGTTTATTTTTGACAGAATTGTGGTATAAATGTGACTCAGAAAATAAACCTGCACACTGTCACTACCTGACAAATAGGAGGGGGACACTTGAGAATAATAAACAGGCTGTGTTAAATCAGATGTGCTGACCTCATCCATTTCAGAGACACAGAAATCAATAACTGCAGTGTTGCATATGAGCATGTCAAGCATCTGATTAAAAACCCAGCATCTGGAACGTAGACCTGCCCATGTCCATGCCGTCTCACTTCCATTAGCCATATTAGCTTAGTGGAGTGGCTCACATTTATTTTCATTAACACCTCTCACAACCACAATTAGAGAGGTTAGTTCATTGTCAGCAGCAGGACCTCCACTTTCCCCGCCTCAAACAGTGGACAGTACTAAACAGCACACAGACAAACAGTTTTATTTTGGAGAGGTGCTTAAAGGCAGCGCAGGTGCAGATAGCGCAAAGTTTTTCATACTAAAAAGACAATGATATCTGTATCCATCCATTCTTTTTATTTTAAGTGGATAACTAACTTCTTCATCTGTCATTTTGTAAGAGCAGATATCACGTTTATCAAATGGTGAATGCCATATTAGATGAAAAGTTGTGATACTGTAATTACATGACAACACAAATAGTACCACAACTATTGCTAATAATGTAATTGGTTATAAATAACCAATTACACAAAACAATTACATAAAATTGTATACAACTTACAATTATTTTCCTTGTCAATTAATTGATTATGTATTTTGATTAATCGATTAATCATCTAGTCTATAATAGGTCAAAAGTAATGACAAATACTCATCAGACGTTACCAGAGACAAAGTGAAGTCTTAAAATTCCTTCTTTAGTCACACAGCAGCCAAACAAACAAACAAACAAAGTATTGATTGTATAATGCTGAAGCTCCAATAAGAAAATGTTTGTGATTTTACCTGATAAATGACTCAAACAATTAATCCATAATCAAAATTACCATCAGTTTAACTTTATGTTGATTGGCTAATCGATCAATCTACTAATCGTTTCAGCACTAATACAGAAGTATGAGTTTTAAGAGGCGATGTAAAAGAGCGTGCTCTTTTAAGTCTAGTGGCACTGACTCTGAAAGCCCAACCATGTTCAGTTTTGAGTTCGAGACTGAGGGAGAGTCCGGAGGGATTTGAGGCTGTGCTGCAGCTCACAGGAGAGTGAAGTCTGCAGTGTAGAGGGATCAGACCATACCATGCTTCAAATGTGATCAGTAACTGCTTAAAGTCAGTTCACACTTGATCTAACATTTAGCCAGCAGAGATACTAAATTGGGACATGTTGAAATCCTAGCTGCTGCATTCTGAAAGAATCTGAAATGTGGCTGTGAGGCATGAATACAGGGAGTTGAAGCAGTCTAAACAAGATGAGATAGCAGGGGCGACCTGCTATCTCTGTGTATCTCTCTGCATAGATTGTGTTCCATCTTGTATACATACTCGTGAAACATATTTCTTTACTTTCGACAGCTGTAGCCAATTAACAAACTAACCTCGATAAACAAAGACAGACACCGGGCTTTTTAGCTTGTGCCCTGCATTTATAAAGCACAAGTCATTAAAATGGCAAATTGCCACACACCTATTTAGCTTTTATCATTATTCAGTATTAAGTCTCTGAAAGAACCAATTATAATTTTTGCTTGATGGAGGAAGACAGTACATCTTTATCACAATGGGGTTTGATAGAATGATTTCCTGTTGCTAAGTGCTGGTACCACTGAAATTAATCACTGTTCAACACCACCATTCCTAATGAACACTACAATTATAAGAGATTCACTGCAGACCAATGCTCCTTACATCAACATTGCACAGCAGAAAATGTTAACATTTCATACTGTATATTCAGAGTGCCATCAAAAATAATGTAGATATCGTGTCAGCACAACAACAATGCAGTAATCCTCTTGCTTCAAAGACATACCAGCCTCAAATCAACCAGTTATGCAAAGGAAAGGGGAGCTATGCTAGGCACATTCATACTGGAAACACAAAGTGTGCATTTCCCTGTGTATATCTGTGTGTGTGTCTATGTGTGTATGCTTACCCTGCGGTCTTTTTGGAGGCGCTGTCTGTGGCGGGTGCTGCGTTTGCTCCGCCTCTTTGAGGTGTCCTGGGGATAGAAGTGAAAAAGCCCCTCTCCAAAAGGAAGCTGGGGAAAAAAAGACAGTGGGGAAAAGGAGTAAGAGCAGAGGAGGTGAGATTAAAAAGACACAATAACATAGGGGCAACAAGCAGAAACAGTTTGTGACAGAGAAACAGAGTGTGAATGGCAAATAACAACAGAATTAAAAAAAATAAATGGAAAAGAAGGAAACAAGGTCATCGCTCAGGTAGGAGTGAGGGTACCAATCCCTTTGCTATAGTGGAGGGTCTATTTTAAGTGAAGTGCAGCGCTGGAATCAACCATAATAAATCACAAGGGCAGGAAAATGAGACACATCATCCTCAGCTTTCCCTGAGGCACTGTGCACAGATTATGCCTTCTCCTTATGCTTTAGTAACCGCCAGGCTACAGGTCAATCCTCAAAATAAATGCTTTCAGATGTAGCAGTCAGATATAATATGAAAATGAAATTCTTATGGAGGGATTATTCTTATCTCCCACTGCTCTATAATTACTGTTGTCCCCAGAAAGTACAGTTGTGGTTCATGTGCGATGCAAAGAACAACACAGCCGAGAAAAATGCTTACAAAATGCTGGACTTCCACTGAATGGTTTTCTTTGGGGGGAGGATTAAGGAATGGTCTAATTCTGGCTGATTGCGGATCTCCCTCTTTATCTTTCTGTCTCTCTCTCTCTTTTATTCTTTCTGGTGACCACATTTATATGTGTGTGCCCGTGTGTGTATTTGTGTCAGTATTGTTTCCTGGTCTAGTTAATTAAGCAACAATAGCAGATAATTCAAACAGCACAGGCATTGTTTAATGATGCATATCCCATTAAGACAAATATAGCTGCCGATTACATAACCTGGGAGGCAGGGAAGCACTGGATGGGAGGTGGGGGGTCCTTTTCTTGTAGTGCCTACAAGAATAGGAACTAGCAATCACAGACTTAGTGATGCTACACCAGAGAAACCAAACGATGCTGATATCCATCCTCCAAACAAAACCACACACATCTCAAATGATGATGAGTTACAGAATGGAGCGGGATTTGTGGAGGTGAAAATCCTCATTCAGAGCAGCACCGGCACCCCCGTGTTCGGTGCTACGCCTCACTGGCTAAGGCTCCAGCCAATTTCACCCACACATTTATTTTGACATGTGACAAGGCACACACTGTCAGGGGATTATTTCCATGGCACAGCCATAAATGGCTTGTTACATTTTTTGACATGTGGTGATGGGCGCTGTATTTGTCAAGCTGTTTAATAAGATGTAGTAGCTTGGCTTAGTAAAATGTCATGTACTTAGGCGAGGTACATGTACATAAGGTGAATGTGATATGTTTATGTATGAGTGAGAGAGAAAGAGACAGAGAGAGAAAGATGTATTTCTCATTCATTTCATATGAGAGGGGTACCCTTTTGAGAGAGAAACTGGTCAGAATAAGGCATTAAAAATAAGCTATTTTGTTTTGAGTATTTTATTGAAATTTAGTGAGTGAATGTGTCAAATAAAATTTGCTGTTTTCTAATGTATTCAAAAAGACAGCCTTAACAGAGGACTTCAGGTCTTCCTTGGTTCTGACCCTGTAAGTAAACTGATATGGGAATGCTTCTTGTCTTCAAAAACACATCAGTTTTGATTCAATAGTTAAGTCCATTTAAGTCCCTCAGGCAGCCTACAAACCAAGGCCTGCGTTTTAACGAGGATGACGTCATTTCAATAAAGTCAAAGCAAAAGTGTAAATGAAGTGAAACCCAAAGGAAACCTTGAGGACCTGGTCACTATACGCTACTCCACTGCTCTGGCTGCATTGCTAAATACAGTATGGGCTAGGCTATTTACGATAATGGATGGGGAAACGTTGCCTAATAGTTTTTTTTT
>OMKZ01022921.1:0-10763 GCA_900302535.1 Neoniphon sammara | reverse complement strand
AGCAGGGAGTTGCTGTTGTTGTTGTGTCACATCAGCTGTTTTCCCTCCACATTCACACTGTGATCATGCGCGCACACACACACACACACACACACACACACACACACACACACAAAGACAAAGACAAAGACAAAGACGCATACAGCCAAAGAATCCTTGTCAGGTTTATGAGCTATAGCCTCGCATCGTAAATAATCCAATCTTCTCAAAACAATGCAAAAAGGGCCTCCTGGGCCAACTGGTCTCTTGTTCCAGGGTGCAACCAGATAAAGAAAGCCTTGTAAAAAAAAAAAGAAAAAAGAAAAAGGAAGAGGAAAATCGAAACATATTTTGTGGACAGGATATAGAGAGGACGTTAATGTGATCTGTAACAGAGGTGGTAAATTGAGGGAGAACAGTGAGAAACAGTGAGGGTCAGAGCGGTTCTGCTGCCTGACTCTGCTCTTGCCTCAAACAAAAATGCACTTATTCTATTTTTTGCGTGAGCAGAAGCATAAGGGCTCAAGCTGAGTAAAACAATGATTCAAGGTTGTGGTGATAAATGAGCGTGTCTGCTCTGATAGCAGAAGGTCATGTGCATCGGCCCCCAGTGTGCGTCTGCCATCTAGCACGCAGCAAGGGTGCACTGTTGGCATGCCACTACACGACAATGCTTTTTCCCAGCTTTAGCGATTGCCATGGGCCAATTTCATTGTTTTGCGCATCAAGCTTGGAGCGTATTTTTGGGTGGGATTGGGACAGAGAGAGTCTTGCTTCACTTGTCTAGCAATGTTGTGCTTTTACATTTTTTAGGCATGTAGAGTTTAGCGAGCAGGATACAGTGACTTGTTCAAGGACATATGATTGATGATGGACACAAGCTGGCTGTTGCAGGGATCAAACCTGGGACCTTTGAGTGAGGAGACGGTATAGGCTGTATAGGCTATAGGCTGCAGCTGGTATAGACTATGAGCAATTGCTGTTTGCATTGAAAATACAGTTAAAACAGTGTACAAGTGGAGAAAGAAACCATTAAGAACCACATTAAAATATTCGCAGATTGCAGGATGGTACCAACTTGTACTTTCTCACTTTTCATTCTTGAATGTAAGCATGAGTTTCTCACTTTTCAAAATAGCATTTGGAGCCGCTAATAAGCCCATAGCCAAAAAAAAATAAATAAATAAAAAATAAAAAATTATCCTCCTGTGTTTACAGTGTCTGCAGCTGCTGGTTGATATTTTTATTGTGTATCAGTGGGTGCTACAAAGAGTGTTTTAGCTCCATCCCCATCCATGACTTGTAATAACAGTGAAGGAAGGAAAGGGAAAAGTAATGCCTTGCTCACACTTATGCCTAAACTGCCCCTCAACTGCAAGGTCAGGTCAAACATAATGATTTTACATACAGGTCCATCAGAAAGTGGTTTACAGAGAACAAACGGCACAAAGCGGCCATGTGATTCTGTCACCCTCTCTCATTGTTGTGATCCCGCTCAGCTCTGCCCTCTCTTCTTCATTTTCATACATTCTAGCCGTCCCTTTTTTCCCTTCAGTTCGCTTTCCACCTCTTTTCCCCCAAGGTACAGCTCATCTGTTTGACAAGTGCTTTACCCCTTCCAGCTTTTCCTCCACAAACAGGTCAGGGGAAGATCAATAATGTGTGTGGATAGGCTCTTATCTCTGTCCAAAGGAGGCCTTATCGGCACCGCTTAAATGGTGTTTCATGAAAATTCCTAGAAACGTAATCCTCTTGGAGATAGAAGACAAAGAAAAAATGGTCTTCTATCAAAATATCAAATGTGTTGATGCAAATAAGTTTTACTTATCTGATTCCTGCGTATCACAACAATAGAAGCTCCGGAAAAACCTATCACTTGGTAAAAAGAACTGAATGGCTTGTTGCCCTGATGAATAACCTGAAACTGTGTTAATACACGAGAGTGTATCTCACAGAGAGTGTACGAGGGAGCTTGAGGAATGCGCTGATAAGTCACATGCGTTTTCTTTTATTGTTCAGCTACTGCAGGTACTACAGGCAGGGCAATGTGACTGTAAGGCTGTGGTGGCAAATGGAGAAGCTGAGAAATATCCAATTTACTGATGAGAATGGAAACCAATAGCTATTACCAATAACGTGAGCCGTTTTTAACAAGCAGTGCCATTTGTACTTGCTTAAAGCCTTCAGCAGCAAATAAATAAATAAATAAATAAATAATCATTATATTGTTCATAGAACTCCCTGTCTAAACATAAGATGTTAATTATCTGAAACATAATTTAAAACATGTGTGGCTCAGATGATATGGCTCTTGAGTTTACATTGTCAAACAGGCTAAAAATCTGCTTTTATCTACATTATTCCATTGTTTGTCAGGGATGCCATTTTCTTAAAATTTTTGTTCCCTCAGTATTTGAAACAAACAGAAACTGTGTGTTCAGG
Organism: Neoniphon sammara; assembly: GCA_900302535.1. Lineage (NCBI taxonomy): Eukaryota > Metazoa > Chordata > Actinopteri > Holocentriformes > Holocentridae > Neoniphon > Neoniphon sammara. The sequence goes on along the minus strand of OMKZ01022921.1, from coordinate 8,342 downwards.
TTGTCCTGATGTAACACGTAGTCCTACAGGGTAAACACAATGTTTCATTCCTAAGGACATAAACCGAGCCGCTACAGGTCAATGACCACTCAGAGAGGCAGGGTGGTGTTTCTCTTTCAGTGGCTTCACTGCAGTCCAAAAGCTGCTGAGAGCAGTTTACCATTTCAAAATAACAGTCAAATATTATTACTGTCATTTTTATGTAGTTAAGAGGCCTTTCAAGGTTCCTAAAGGACCCTATTTTCATATCAAAGACACCCTTGTCTAATCCTATAAAACCTTGCCTTCCCTGTATGACATCTCTTCACTGTATAGCACAGTGAGGTGATTCACACATTGGCCATTTGAACCACAGCATTTACACACTGGGACCCGCCATGTACAGTTAGCATGGGCATTCATCATATGTTGCTAATGAAAATATGTGTAAAGATGAAGATGTGCAATGAAGAACAGCATACCAATTATATAATCACTATGTGAAAAAAAATACCATGAACATCCATATGAATTTAAATTAATAATGGATTGGATTGAAAAAAAATCCCACATTGGATTCAAAGGTATGTGGATGCAATCTATTAAATTTGTGCTGCTGCTGCTCTCCATCTCTCAGTCGGTCTCTCTCCACTCCAGGCAACTCCTTGCCTGGGGCTTGCTGTGAGGAGGAAGCTTTGAAATGGTCTCATTTGGGTTTAGTTCTTAAGCTCTTTGTCTTAATCTGCAGATCACTCCCTTTATCTGATCACTCGTGTCTGGATCAGATCTATTTGTATGCAAAACAGGGACTTCAGTCTGTGTGTACAAGGCAACTGGTACTGTGCACTTTGATATCACGCCTGAGGTTTACTCACTGCAAAAACCTTGCAGTTTTGTAGGTTATTGTTATGGTGTTTTGGTATGATTAGACAGCACAGTGTTACAGTGAAGAGTAATAGGGAATACATAGAGATACTGGATATGGTGCATAAAATTGATTATGAATCTATTTAAAACCTACCATCAGAAAAAAAGCTCCTTCACTCTATTTGTCTCGCAACTATCCTCCAGTTGCCTGCAACAGCTACTGCAGCCTGGTCTCTTTGAAACTTTGCAAAGCTGAAAAAGCATATTGTAATATTCAAACCATATGTTTCAGACTATTACATGCCAAACCACTCCATACACCTTGTGATGGCTGAAAGGTTTGAGTTTTCCAAGCAATTCCTCTATGAGAAGTAGTCACAATAGCACTAGAAACAGTAGTGGTAACATAGTTTTGATGGAAGCAGCTAGTCGCATCTGTAGTAGTGGTAATTGTAGAAATAGTAATCCTAGCAGCAGAAGTACTAGCAGCAGTAGTAGAGACAGTCGTAGTTGTATTAATTAGTATTAGTCGTGGTAGTACAAGGAAGAGGCGGATTAGGATTATTATTATATTGATTAAGACATTAACTTTGAGTTCCTCGCCCCTAACAGCCATCGATTCTCTGAGAGATGGGTCAGATAAGCCTGGAAGTTTTAACGTTCATTTAATCTTCCATCGCTGGTCTCATGCCTGCAGTGGCTAAATCTCCCGGAAGCAGCTGCTGTCTCCCTCTACTGACTGGAACATGGCCACTGTATTGTGGTTACTCTGACTGAAACTGAACACAAAGCTAAATTTAAAAATAACGTGAGGTGAAACGTAAAGATGCAATAAAATAAGCTGTGTGAAATAAAACTGAAACTTAAACTGCCCTGAAGATAAATGTGTAAAAATGAAAAGCAAAAGGTTCTTTCCAGTTTACAAGTAGCAACAATAAAAGAAATTCATAAGTCCCACATGCACTATGAAAACAAAACATTCACACTAGTATCATAAGATAGATCTCCAATAGTATGTGCTTGTGGATTTTACACATTCAATTTTAACATTGAATGTGTGAAATAGTTTCTCCTGTCAGATTCTGCACACAACTTAAAATTATCTTCAAAAAGTACAACTATTTTTGAGACAAACGGTACTCTGCATGTAGTGTTTTTGTCATTCAGACTGCTGCAAAGTGTTTCATGTGAGTACCACAGACCCTAATCTGAGTACTTTGGCCCCCTCTTGTGGTTTTGGTGGAGGCCTGCAAGACTAAAGCACAAACTCCCTGTGAATCTCAAGGTAAACTATACCTGCTTTGAAGTTAATAGAGGAATACACTACCACATATTTTCTAAAAATCCCCGACAGTGACTTTTCCTCTATTACAGCTGGCACCATAATTTAGTAGTATTGTTCTGAATCCAGAGGACTAAATTACAAGGTCTCAGATGACAGCAGCAGTCTAGTTGACAGAGCGTCTGTATTTTACAGCTGTTAATGTAATTATCTCCCATCAGTGTAATAAACCATAGAGCTAACATGAATTTGCAGCTAATCATGTCATAATCCTTAATGTGATAAAAGATATCCTTCTATAAAGAAATATGTTTTTTTCTTGTTAATGTGACTGTAATCATTATTGCATTGTTGGGTTCAGCTTGCTGGCTGACATTTTTGAAATGAAATCCATTTGCAGTGATCACCACAATAGTTTGTGGATGATTCCTTTTTCAGATGATGCACTAAACTTAATAACCAAATTTTGTGAATGGTTTACAATTGTGTATTGTATTCGACCATTATTAGATTGATAGTTATTACATTTAATTTATATTTTTGAAACCTGAAGACTTCAAACTTCTTAATAGTAGTAGTATATTATCATCATTACATTAATGTGAAACATATTATATAAACAGTGTTACTACAGTATTAGCTACAGACTGATATTTTGTTAATGGTTTATTATGGTAATGGAAAGTTATTATGTCACAGTTGTATCAGCTCATTGACAATAAGACAACAGGTTTGATCTGTCCCACTAAAGTATCAACTACCTTTTATCTGTAAGTCACTCTTGATAAGGGCATCAACTCAATATAATATAATCTAAAAGTAAAAGCTTACTCAGAGATGACAGTACAGATTAGGCACCAGCCAAATAACAGAGGCTTCACATATTTGTCTGCTAGTTCTTTGTATATTTTTATAATGTACCTTTCATTATACTGTAGATCTTTGAGTTTTCTGCATATGATAAAAAAGGTAATCTAAGGACCTATTCTAGCCGTACCCACTGAGGTGTGGATAGGGCTGGAATAGAATATAATGTGCATTATTTACTATAATCCCCACTGAAGCTGGACGACAAGTGACATTGTGGAAAGATGAAATACAGGGAAGAGAACAGATAATGGAAAGCATTGCTTGAATGCACAATGATTACAGGAAAAAAGAAAAGGACATTTTCACTGTCTCATCTGCTTCAAATGGAGTACATAAATTTCAATATATAAAAGTACACAGTGTGCTTGGCTTTATTTAGGAAAATGTTTGCTATACACAGACGGCAACATGATGCATTGTATAACATGATAACATGATGCAGTACAGTATAAGAGGTTATCATATATTTGAAGAAAAAAGAGAGGTTTCAACACTTTGGGTGCTTCATTCAGCTGAATATCCCACTTTCTACAATCTGCAGCTTAACCATGCCCCGCTGTACTGTTTAAACTGTACACAGGCTCTCAAATCATACATGGTCTTTCCTTTCACCCATATCTTCAAAAATACCTCTCTTTGACCACACTGCTTTCAGTCAACATAAAATCATTCAGCATTCAACTCAGCTCGCTCTGCTAAGAAAGACTTTTGAAAGAAAACACTATTAGCTGGAGAGAGTGTCCTCTGCTCATGCACTGTAAGCATTCCACTTTGAAAAGATAATATTTGTCCCTCGAAAAAGTGAGGCAATTCTTAACAGCAGAACTGATCTGCGACCGATCACGGCGAAATTAAACACCATTCATCACCGCATTCATTTATCATGGCGCTCGCTAAAGTGATCTATCAACACAAAGATGTATTTGGCACTCGACTGTTATTTCTGTTGATTACTAAATCAAGACATGCTTCAGTTGTCAGATCTCCTTTTCTGTGCTGCTGATGATTGACTCTTCAACACAACTCTTCCATAAACTAATATGGATCGGGGTTCGAGTGTGGGCTCATTTGCAATGTCTTTACTGCCAAGGTCTTGTGAAAGAAGTATGCCAAACTAGAAATACCATGATATAATATTACGGTGGGGAAAAGTTTAAATCCTGCATTCAAAAGTCTCTTTAGGTAGAGGGACGGAAGTACTTGGTATTAAATATAGTTCTATCTAAAAGTAAAATTACACATTCTACATGACACTCTATTTTGATGCTGATTGTGACAAACTATACCATTGTACCCTTAGCACAATGTGAATCTATTACAATACAGTGCTAGAAGTCACACAAGGACCTACTGTACTCATGTGTATGCCATCATAGACTGCTATAGTGTTGATACTGTTTCTTGTAAATGACTGCTACAGAGCTGTATTTAGAAACCACAATGAGGTCTTCATATCTGGGCTGTGCACCGAACAGCCAGACGAGATTCCATCAAAACACAGCAGACAAAGTGGGGATTAGACCACTTAGCATCTCCCCTCTTCTTCTCTGCCGCTTCAAACTGTGCAATGTGCAGGGTTAGACAAGTTCAACACCAACATATGACACCTCTGGATTAGGAGCTACGGGACTTACAAAATGAGTCCCATATCGCCATCTGTTATCACTCAGGTGGTGAAGGCATGTTGGTGCTTCAGCCGGCTCTGTGCAGTTTAACGCTGCGCTGCAGCAGCACAGCTGTGTGTGGTATTTGGTGGGTGGTATTGCTTTAAATTCACGGATCAACTGTGTTGACTCCTGTCCACTGTGGTATCTTTCAGTGTAGTCACCCCTCCTTAAAATCTCTGCAGTATTCAGCTCCCAGCTGCTGAGGTCCCTGTGAACATCTGCTCTCACTGTTTCAGGGTTACTTAAGATGAGACCTGCTCTTAATGCTAAATTAACTCTACTGTTCTGTTTTCCTTCTCCTTCTCAAGGAATCCACTGAGGAATCTGAGACATGCACGTGTTTCTGTATCATGTATGTCTGATCATCACTGCCCTGCAATCTGAGTGTTCACATGTGATTTAAACTGAGTGACAACCACGGTTCATACTAACAAACTGTGCTGCAGGTTAGATTTCCAGACAAATTTGTAACTACTATGTATCTGTAGCTTGTTTGCATCTGTTTCACCCCTTTGTTTCATTTAGGAAGATTATCACTGTGAACGACTTAGATGTCAAATTCAAACACAGTTCAATGTCTTATTTGGTGAAATTCAAGGAGTTAAAATTGTCCTATATACTTAAGATATAATATTGATCAAAATTAGACATCAAGGACAACATTTTACTTGTTTTACATACTTAGATATCATCTTACTCAAGATCTTGTGAAGTCATGAACCCCTGGTGAATTCGTTAATTTTAAAGCTGCTGCTGTATCCCCATTGCAGCTGGAACAAAGGTTCAGAAAGCTGAGCTCTTTTGAGACAACCTGTTCATTTCCAAAAACTTTAAAGGCCTTATTTTAATTTTCCAAAATCCATAAACTTTTAAGGTTCGTCAAACAGGGTTTCCCATGGGAGCCTGGTTTCCAGTAAATGACTAAAATTTGAGACATTTGAAAGACAGTTAAATTGTATAGGAGAGCGGTTGTGAAGCAGCTTGCATAGGATCCAGCTGCCTTTAAATTGCAAGCAAAAATAAATGTTAAGAACAGATTAGGGCAAGCCATGCCTGAGGCCTCTCCCAGGTACTCTTTGTCATCCAACAAACAAACCAACCACTTTACAAGGTGCATGACCTATTTTCTAGGTATGTGCTTCATAAAACAAAAAATGTCTAGGTGAAACCTTACCTTTGAGAATGAGCTTGGTTTATGTAACTTTGTAAGATCACATACAGTCATGGGCTACATTCTTTGTGTCACCCTTTTATCTGTCTGAGCTGAGCTGTAATGTATGGACAGTAAATCACGACCCTGCCTTTGTCTCTGTGTAGACGGAGCAGTCCACTGAGCCCACAGCCGCCATAGCAGGCTACTTAAAGACCTTATTTATGCTTCACGCCTCACCGCACACTTTTCCCAACACGGCCCATTAATCTAAAGAAGAACTGGAAGGCGCTTGCTCATAGGGGTGCATTATATCTCAAAAGCACTCTATCACCACTGGAATATGTAAAGAAAAGTCCAATTAAACCTAATCTCTTATTCCTTCCTTATCTCACCTTTCACATGTTGATTTGGGTAATAAGCAGCAGGGCATGAATCTAATATTAACTTATGTGCCACGTGATCGAGGGGGTTACTGACTTATTCTGCTGCTTTCATGAAACATGGTAAATTCCAGTTAACCAATGAGCGCATCATGAGTAATCTCGACTGTTTGAACAAATAAGCACCGAGAGAAAAAGCCAGACGGCGCTCTGGCCACTTCTCAGAGGCAAAGTGTTCACCCTTGTCCCTTCTTTTTCCCACTCCGCTTTATTTATTTCCAGCAGATTGTCTTTCTGCACCGCCTTTTTACAGCTCGCCCAGCCTGTGTCTTTATGGAGCCATAGGAAAATACACTATGTCTTGCTTAATCATCAGGCAGCCAGCGGAGAGGAGCCATTCTTCTGTGTGGTCCTCGCTGCAGTGTCTTGAGAGCCCAGAACTCCACCGACAGTCCTGGAAAACAGTCATCTCTTTGGCTGTCACACTCCAGTGACACTCGCCTCGTCACAGCGCAGCAGCACATCACATGTCTGGCGAAGGATCGGGAAGTGCTGGACTCTAGTTCTGAAGTGAATGCATGTGTGTGTGTGTGTGTGTCAGGAGGAGGGTGGGGCTGGGGTCAGCCGTGGGGTCACAACCACCTTCATCACACAGTAGCTTCAGTAGAGCCGCCGTCCTATTGGCTGACATGAATGAACAAATGAACAACCCAAAGAAAGTTGAAACAAAGAAAATCCCTGCCTGTCCATCTCTTTGTTGGATTTTGTAGACAAATTTGCTCCGACAAACATCTGCAGGTGTGGTTTTAGGGGTGTTTAAAGCAGAAGTGGAGGAGCTGCATTACGCATACCTTGCATGCTATGCACACATCTGGAGCATTTATGTATTTGCCATGCCAAAGGGTCAACATTCATCAAGCTGGCTACAATACGAGACAAATGTGTCGAGGGCCATGTTTGACTCTAATGGCAAATACAACTGCCTTTACCTGCACGTACACGCATAACAAATCAGGCAATTTTTGGTGTGCTAATACGGGTCCCGTATTGAGAACGCCTCCATTCAGTGATAGATATGAGTTTTTTGCGTGTAAAGATTGAGAGGGTGCCAGTTCCTAATGGAATGTCTTAAAATATGATACCGAGCATGGTGAAAGAGGTACTTGGTGTGTTTATGATATTTAACAACTAGTCACTGTCACCAGGTTCTCCTGCACTGCTTATTGAGGCACTGCTTCATTGAAAACAAAACAATGGTATCTTAGTATCCCTCTTCAATAAGAAAAAAAGGTTTGATATCATTTATGAGCTAACCACAGTACAAGCACTGAGTAACCCTATATTCTGTACGCTTACATTACATTCAGTAAATTAACAATAAATTCTCATGCATTTTTTTTTTCCCAGAGACAACTTTGCTTCTTGTGTGTGCAATAAAGTTTAATTCTATGGCTGTTTTTGTCCTTTATATTATGAGTCATTTGATCTTTCTGCTTTCGCGTTAGTACTGTGTCCTTGAGTACCTTGAAAAGTGCTTTACAAACAAGATATTATCATCATCATCATTATTATTATTATTATATGCTACTGTATTGTATGAGTCTGGATGTAAAACTAAGGTTGTCCGTTTAGTTACTATAAATTAACATCAAAATATCTCTTATACACAGTAGGAGTAGGGCGAAATATAAGACATATGGCATAATTTATATATAGAAGATTATTTCAAAATACAGTTGCAACATCTGAAATGAACCAAGACTTCACCGAGAACGAACACAGAGAAAAAAAAAAGGGTCAGAAGAGTTTATGAGAGAAAACGCAAGAGAGCAAGACTGACAGACAGCCATAATAGCCCTAGGAAAAAAAAATATCCCCTGTCTGAATTGTTACATCTTTGCTCTTCCTCTGTGTGTGTGGCATAGACCACCTGACCATGTAAAATAGCAGCAAACGGCGTGGAACAGGAATCCAGTACTCCGCTGACTCTCAGCACCGATGCCGCACGGCAGTCAGGGAAGCAGCTGAGTACATAAAAACCCTCCCGAAGATCTCCAAAACAATGACATTCCCCATGGTGAGTGTTTAGTCTCACCCCGCACCAGCCCAAAGTTATCTGTTCCCTCACATCACTTGACCCTGAA
>OMKZ01022914.1:4543-19695 GCA_900302535.1 Neoniphon sammara | reverse complement strand
ACAAATGAATAACTACTTACTGATTACTGATTTTATAGGAGAGCTAAAAGACTTCTCTCCCATTCCATATCCTTTGAATTACATATGAAATCTATAATCTTTTACGGCATATTTTGATTATGGCTCCAGCTATGACGTCAGCTTCATCGTTCCATTTGTGTGCTTTTGGTACAAGACAAATCTAACCACAAGCTTTAATTTGATTTATAATGATCATTTTTGTCCAAAAAGTCACTTCTACTTTTCTGGCACTAAAACTCTCTAAGTGCTTATGGCATACCAAAAACTTCCATGTCTTAAAAGATTATATTACATTTTTAATTCACTGTTTTCCATTTGAAGATTTCAAGTGATATGTGACTGTAACTCCTGACCTGCAGGCTTTCAGATCGTTGTCAGATAATTTTTGAAGACCGTTCTTGTAATGCTTTTTTTTTTTTTTCTTTTTGATGTCAGGATTTCATCAGTTAATCACAAAGATTATTTACAACAATTCCACAATAGTTTTAGTGGTGTAAAGGTTAGTGGTAAAGAATTTTTGGCTAATTTTTGTAATTTTAGATAATCCTTCATTAATAACGCACAGAGAACTCCTGCTTTTCCACAGGGCTCGTTGTCAGGAACTACTGTAGAATGACATTTCTTTAAGTTGTATACATTAAAGTGATTTTGTATTTTTGAAATGTTTTCACTACTTTTCATTTTTCAAGAATTATTAAATGTGTGAGAGGCATACGGTGCCAAAGCATTAAACAGTATGCAGTGCATGTAGGCTGGCCAGACATATGCACTTATAAAATACTGAATTTATTTACAGATGTGTGAGACATACAGAATGTGTAGTCTGCTGTTCACAGCATGTCTTCAACTGCCTGTTTGCTCTGTGTGTAACGTGTGCTCCTTAACCATTTAAATTATAAATAATATATAAATAATGTAAATTTATTCAAAATAGAATAATATGAATCACCAAAACAAATTCAATTCACACACACACACACACACACACACACACACACACCTTGTGTAACCTGAGCTAGAGTCACCATATGAGTAGTTTTCAAAGTTTTGGGGGGTTCTTAGCAAAATTGGGAACAGTTTAATTTCACTATAATTTAATTCACTAGAAATTATAACAATACAAAAATTGCTTTTTTAACATCACGCTTTAATCTCAACACTTTGAATCTATTTGTTCATGTTTATGTTCTAAAACAATGAACTTGTAACAAACCAAAATATCTTTCCATGTCAGTGACCCTTGGGTAAAATCCCTTCAGATGGGGAGCGTCATGAAAGTGAAAGTCATGAAACATGAAAATCTTCTATAGTCTGTCACATTCTTATGTAAATGACTGATTTACCATTGTGTAGCACACAGATATAAACAATATTGGTTCAGCACAGGCAGGTCATGAAAACTCTTACATTCCTGTTCATAACACTGAATGGCAGGTAGGCTTTTCAAGCTAAAAAACTTTGGTGGAGAGGCAGTGATGTGTTTTATGTTACTGGCAGCAGCAGCGGCAGTAATGCACAGAGTAAAAACTGTGAGTTTGCATGAGCAGTGAAAGACACCATGGCTGAACAGAGCTACAGTAGAAAAAGGAGAGAGCTGCAGGAACCCAAACAACAGAAATTCCCCCAAAAGAAGTCATTGTAATAAAACAGGAATCTCAGAGATTTATTTGGAATATGTGTATTAGAAATTGTATTTTAGCAATGTCCAGAATGCCTGGACTTGTATTGCACCGTAGTTGCAGACAACTTTAAATGTCACACCAGAGTTAATACTGCTTTAATCAGATGATAATGCCTGTGGTTCATCTGCAATCATTACCAGAATAACAGTAATTGCCAAGTTTTCACACTAAGAGCTCCAGCCAGAACTATGTCTCAAACGCTTTTAAAGGGTCCAAACAAATTTTCTGTAATGGTTGAGAGGATGTTAATAATGGAGAATAATGGAGAAAAATGTTCTGAATAGCTCTAAGCTGCAATACTTTAAAATATTTAAGTAATTTTCTAAATGATTTCAAGAAATGCTCGTCTCTGGCCTCACACTGTCCATGCATTTATATGCTCCAAAATCAATTTCTTGTTCTTGTTCTTGTTCTTCTTGTTCTTCTTCTTTCTTCTTCTACTACTACGACTATTACCTCCTCTTCTTCTATTATTGATTAGTATTAATAGTAATAGTAGAGTAGTAGAAAAATATATGAAAGGGGAGTAAGAATGTTTGTTCCAATTTGAATCAATTGTCTCAACCATTTCACTCCTCACTATTAGTTGTGTTGGCAAATTATACAAATGAAATGCAAATGTGATGCACAGTAACCAACATACTAGTGACTGTTATATGATAGTATGCACATAAATTACTTCAGGACAAGGGCTGCTCATTCTTGTTGGCTCTATCATTTTGACTGCAGTTGCAGTTTGACTGCAGTTTGTCATTGTGGCAAATGCAAACTGTGAAAAGTTGACTGGGTGCCTTTGATTTAGTCAGTGGACAGAGCATGTGGGCAGAAAATAGGTGACAAATTCAGACTACCCAGTAGGTGACAAATGTAAACTGCCCACTGGTGTATCAAGGTCAGTGTTTACAGTACACCTACATGGAGTAACACCATAGGAAAATTCCCAGGTCCTCAGGGCTGACAGGTATCTCTAAAAATATGCCAATTTGTTTTTTGTTGTATATTTGCAACAAATAATATATTCAAGTATTAATATATCTGATGACATTAAAAAATAATGAAACGGTTTATAGTGAAATTATACAGTACATTGGAGCCAAACTGATGAGTGAATGACTGGACCAAGTGTCTTAATTAACATGCCCTTTGGTACTCTGTCCATGATTTGTTACCTTGAATTGGAGGAGGGGATCCTCTTCTGCTTTCCTTTCAAACCCAAATTATATACAAGCCAGCTGAAATTTCATTTGACTCTAAAATAACAACAGACAAAGTTGCTGTACAGGACACAGAGACCACCTAACCCCTTTGACGCAGAATAGTTAACATATGAAAAGAAAGCACATTACAACATTGAACACTTCCCTTCCCCTCTCACACCTCTCCCCCTCACTAATGACCCCATTAACAATTACACATTGAATCAGGCTTCTATGGCAACAAAGCATGCTACTTGGGCTGGAAACATTTACACGACATCCACCCTTAACAGCTACGCTATAATTTACTTGTAAACACTAGTGTCCTCTGCCGAGACAGCAGGCCTTACATGCGCCCCATTGTAGTCATTAACAGGGTGGAAATGAAAGTGAAAATTGGATTTGAAGATTTGTGCCTTTTCAACAGCACTCATGGTTAATAATATTATTTAGAGCAAGGGCACCGTAGAGTAGGCAGTTGCAGACTTCCCAGGCTTTAAACCAAGTAAAATCCTTTTTGATCTGAAAATCAAAAATAAAGACTAAATTGAGGCTTTCATGCATGAAAAGAAATACAGGCTAGTGAATTAAATCTGTTATTTTCTTGAAGATGAAGATTGGCCACTATTACCTTGCTATTTTTTACATTAGGGGTGTCTTTTGTGTGCACGGTTGCATGCATGACACTATGGTTTTTGGTTTATGTAGTGTTTACCGTGACCACAATACGGTTTAGCTAGTAGCCTACCTTGAGCTATCGCTGTTTGTCTAGCAATATCTGTGGTCACGAGGTAGGCCTAGGTTGTTATTTTTTCATTCAGTTTGTCATTTGTTGAGTGTCCTTGCTTGTGTGCATGGTTGTATGAATATATTAAGGTATGGAGAGCATTATGGTTCATAGTTTATGTAGTGACAGTATTTTCCTCAACGATAATATAGTTTAGCTAGCACCTTAAAGGAATACTCCAACGTTTTGGGCAATATCCCCTTTTGCCAACTTACCCAGGCTGAGACAAGATGTTTGATACCGTTGTCACCACTGAACATCCATTGCTTCGGGTCTGATGGTTAGCATTTCATGTTCGGTTAGCACAAAGACTTGAAGTCTATGGGAGTCAGCTAAGAAGTTAAATGGTAGGAACAATAGACGGTAGGAACTATAACCACCGAACATATGTTATAGTTCCTACCATTCAGCTTCATCTAACTTATTTAAAATGACTCTTGTTTTTTTTTTTTTTTAATTTCCAAGATGTGTATTTCAAATACACGATATATTGTGTAAATAAAACAGCTTCGGAATTGCTGTAAGGTTTATTTTTTCACTTTGACGGAGCTAGACTAGCTGACTTCCATCAGAACCAAAGCAGTGGACGTACAGAGGTGAAAATGGTATCAAACATCTTTTTTCAGTCTGGGTAATTCAGCAAAAGGGGATATTAGCCCAAACATTAGAGTATTCCTTTAAGCCATCGCTGTTTAGGTGTTGTTCAGTACTTCCATCAGGCATCAAGGGCCGTCTGTCTGGACTAGGCTTGCCTAATTTTCTTGTCTTTTCGCTTTTTTATTTACCAACAATCACTAACATTTGTCCCTGTACTGGAAACATGCATATATAAATACAATAATAATCATGATCTTGAAGTTTGATAAAGGGTGATGGATAACTCTGTACAACTGAACCTCAGTGGATTATCTTTTAATTCAGCTCTACTTATGGAAAACACATTTACAAGACTGTGAACATCCAAGATTTCTGACTTGATGCTGTTGGGTGGGAACATGAGCTAGGTCTGCTAGCTCTGGTCCAGTGGTATTCCATAAATATTAATGACCGAGAGCAGGCCTAGATGTTGCTGTAAGCTGTGATTAGTTTTTCTGTCAAGACAGTCGTCAGGCAGAAAAATGCTGGTACAATTATGCATCAAGCAGACAGGGAAATTTCTAAATATTTATTTACAGGTTACAAATTATGGACCCTGGTATGCGCAGTCAGCTACTTCCGAATATTAACAAAACTACAAACTCCCCCAAATTCTCCTTGTCTTCTCTTTGATACCAGTCACATAATGATGAAATAGTGAATTAATTATCTCAACCAAAAGGCATGTAATTGCAAAGTTAATCTAATCTGCATATAGAACAAAACAATACAACACAATAAATATGGATCAGACACACTAAATCCATTTCAGAAAAATAACAGTCCTCACAATTAATGTAAAATAAAATGGTTCTTATTAATGGAAAATAACTCTGAGGCATCAGTACAGCAGAAGAATAAAACCTTTTTTTTCTATTTTTATAAACATACCCATTGCAAATTTCATCAGAACTATTTCAAGTAGTTTGTGCCTAGTGTATGCAAGTTCCACCTACTGATTTCTACACCCACACTGTATATTGTCAGAGTAGACATAGGAACAAAAAAACATTGTGACATACTCAGTATTGATCCTTTTAATTTGTTGTCAGCGACAATCTGTATGTCTGGCAGAAGGTTTTGCCTCTCATGAAATGTGTCTGATTTCAGATATGCCCTGGGCTGAGTCAAACAAATGCTTAAAGATACATTTAATGACTTCAGTCATCTTTTGTCATCATTTTAGCCTCAAAACATGCATATTAGAATGCATGTTTTGAGGCATGGAAAAAAAATACTTAAGAGCTGTAAGGCAACTGCATGTCTGCATATTTTGTGTATTAAAACAAAACTTTACAATACATCTGGCATTAATGTTGTGATGGAAAACAGCACACATCATGGCTGGAATTTCGAAACAGTGTGGTAGCCGAGTCGTACTGCAGGTCCTTGTGACAGTTAATGCATTAAAGTTGATGAACTTTGGAAATTGCTGCTGGCCAATTCCATCAGTCAAATTAATATAAACAATATGCCCCACTAGTGTTCATGTTCCACTTCTGATTATGAAATGCATTATTCACACTCAAATATCAGCTGAAATTATTTGCATAGCCTCCCACCATTCTGTTTGAGGAAGAGTAATCTCTTTTAGTCTGTCTTGGTCCCGTCAGGAAACTGTAACTAGTAATCAGGCTAACAAAGAAAAACTAAAATTAGGATTAATTCATATTTTTTGGCTAAGTGTTTGTGATGTTTTCCTGACTGGCAAATTATTGAACCTACACGTAAGCACCTTAACTTTGCTCAAGCAATTTAGCAGCATTATGAGTTTGCATAAACCTTGAATAATGCTGCTAGATTGAAGAGTGCGTAGAGCATCAGAACTGGAAAGAGAACAGAATTTTAATTCCACATAATTCCTTTGGAGTTATAGCTACAGCGTGGCAACACATCACTCGATGTTTGGCAGGCCTTTGGCATAATATGCTTAGTCAAATGCTGGCTTGTGGGTGCATGCTATCAGAGTCTAAGTTACTGAATACTTAAACAACCATTGATTATGGAGGTCTGTCTACAGTATGACGCACAGTGCGCATAATGCAAATAATGGCTATTGTAGGAATAGAACATACTGGTATTACTAGCATTCACCATTCCGGCATTAGCCAAGGGTTTACTTCCAACTTATTTGGTTTGTGTGTTTCTTCCTAAATTCTTGCTTGTTTTGTAAATAACTAATACAATAATTCTCTTTGGTACATAGGTATGGCCCTGGGCCTGGAGGTTGTCCTAATTTTTTCTGCTTCAGCTACTACAGTGCGCAGAGTCTGTTCCAATTAGTCCCCTTGAATTAAGAATTAACTCTTGATTAAAAGAATTGATTAAATATCATATTTGCAGGGGTTTTTTTTATTTTTTTTTTTTTTTTTTTGCCCTCCTCAAATTCAAGTAATTCATTGTTTTCATGCCCCCAGGAACAAATTGTTCTGAGCTAAGTACTTCTAAAAACCTTCACTGTAGTATTCTGACTTCCACTTTGAGATTTATTTACTGCTGAAGTAGTGGGGCTTGAGGGTTGTTTTGATTCTGATGAAAAAGAAATATGAAAAATGTTTAAGCTCTATTGATTGGCCTCCAGTGAGATATTCCTGGAAAACCAGACATGAGTTGCTTCAATTTTTATGACAGACTAGTGTGTGCACAGTCAATGGATCCACATGCATTTCTTGCCTCTAACTAATGTGTTAAATCTATGCATACCTAGTATATGGCTATGGGATAAGATCCACGTCTGCTGGAATGATTCATCTGTGCCTGTGAAGCTATACAGCTTTGTCTTTTTCAACAGCTGAGCTATCCCTGCCTCATTCTGTCCACATCACATGCAGAAATGAAAGATTTAGCAGCGACTTTCTCAATTTCAGCCAGTTCTTGGCGTGTATTATTTTGATATGTGTCATTGGCTGCTGTGTTTAATTGGGAGCTGTCTCCACAAATATAAGCCTGGGGAAGAGGGATGGGTTGACAGCAAAACAACATTTCCCACCGGAGAGCAAAAACCTGCCACTAATAAAAGATGCAATCGGCTTTTTCTGTGTTTTGGTCTGACAGTCCATTAGTAGGAGGGGAATATGGGTTCAGGATAGATAGTCAGGACTATACTGTCTGTAATGGTGTTATTAGCATGTGCTGCATGAATGGGGACATTGAGGGAGTTTGCATGCATGCTGTTTTGTGTGTGTGTGTGTGTGTGTATGTTTATGTTCTATGTTTAGGTGTCCTATTGACAGCGCAGTATCGACAATGCAGTACTGTATGTGTTTGCTCTCTCATGTCCAATATGCAGCACTGGCTAATTTGAAACAGTTGAAATTATATTCAAAGCCAACATTCAAACCATGCGTGAATACATGCTTTGGCACATGCAAATAGCTACATCTGCAAGATGAGGTGCAGTTCATGGTACACGCCATCCATATTTCAACATCAAAGACTTATTGGAAATACAAATGGATGTATAGGTCGATGAGAATGAATCAACAACTGGCATAATCTGCATTGGAGAATGTCCTATGGAGGCCTCCTGCTGTGCATTTCAAAGGTCCCCAGAGACCATCAGCACAACTTGGATTAATTGCACTATTACACGCAGCAATTTGCTTCCCATAAATTTGCCTCCAACAGTAGGAGGAGATTGTGCTGCAGTTTAAGTAATGGCTAAACAGATTCAGATTACCACCAGATATGCTCTTTGATCCTCCTTGCACTGTGGGTGGCGATGTCTTTGCTGTTTAATATTGTTTGCTAAGAGTTTCTTTAAGGAAATGCCAGTCATCACCATTGTTGGTCTCTGAGCGCTTAATTACCATTATTGTGTCTGGTTGGTGTTGTGCGATCAAGACATCCCAGTAGCACATTAAATAAGCTCTGAACAAACATTTCATAACAGCCACATGGCACTGAATCATGGATGCTGAGTTGTGTTTCCAACTTCCCTGATCTTCTGACACTAAAATTTTTAGGGTGCCATGTGTTGCCAAGTAATTATTTGGTCAGAGTTAATGAATTTTACGCATCTGTTTCATTTCACAAAACAAGTTTGTAATTCTGCTCGGTTATAGATCAATGTGCTTGGTGTGATTATGCAACATAGCGGTTGAATGGAAAGGTAATAAAAGAGACATAAGGCGCTAATCATCTGTCCTGAACATACTGGGCTTTATTTACAGTGAATTTGTTCATTTCTTAAAGTTAAACTCTTAGAATTTATTCTTTCTCCTTTTTTTCATAATACAAATGATATTGAGCTCTTTTTTACTTCAATTTTTTTTCAGTCATGTGCCAAGACAGACCTGTAGCATGTCACCTGAGATTCAGGTCAGTTTAAACTGGGCAGCCGTTCTGTCAGTAAAGGATGAAGAGGGAAAACAGTGATGCAGTTGTCTCAGAAAGAAAGCTCTATGAATCGGGAAATGCTGTCCCACCGCCATGAGATCAGCTAGAAATTACTGGTGGCTCAGTCCTTTCAAGAAATGAGAGCAAGGCAAACTCAGCATAATGTAGAAGGCTGCTGAGGCCTTACAAGCAGAAGATCAGATGCTACTTCCAGTGTCTCAGGATAAGTCAGCCTCGCTGGTTTGACTCCTGCTGTGCAGGGTCTGCTGCTGGGAGGAGAAGCAGGTTCAGGCATGAAATGTGAAGATCTGAGCTTCAACTTATGGCAACCTCTGAAGGGCTGGATTCAAGTTAGGCTGGCCCAGCGAGGGCTGGTTTGCTTGTTGGAGACAGTTCATCCTTCTCACCGAAGACCTGAATTGCACTGAGACTATGTACGACAATTCAATGTAGGAATTCATTTTCCTTTGTTCATTGCTGGCTGTGCTCTGACTGTATCTTTTGTCATCTGGACAGAAATAGATGAAGGGAAAACTTGACTCTAGCCCTCTCAACATGGCAACAGTAATTCCAAAAGCAGGTCTGGTAATTACCACCTGAGAACCTTGGGAATTTTATCCCATCTGGAACAAGCATGTCCGTGAATTTGTCTGGGTATCCAAGTGAAAATTACAACTGAAATGAGCTACTGTATTTTGAGATCTTTATTTTGACCTCCTAGAGTCATTTTAGTCCCATCCTGCTGTTTCACACAGTTACCTACCCACAGTGATGGCACTTGGATTACATGGGTCATATAAACACTACCGGGCTGGAGCGGTATCACTCTTTGCAATCATATGGATCCAGATGAACAGCAAAAGTGATATCATGTGATACATTTTAAGGAGTCTGTCCTAGAATTACTACAGTCCCATCAAAATTGTCTCACTGTGTGGCTGACTGAAATTTTCATGGTAATTTACCCATTTACCCATTTGCATGGGTAAATAAATTTACAAACCCTTGCTTGGTAGTACTAATTAGATCCAGAGGGGGCCAAAGAGAATAAAATATGACAAATATGTCTAGTGATAGGCTTTGTTTGATTACAAAAAAAGCATTTCAGAGGTCCTGACAGCTAGAATCCAAAGGTCTTACTGTAGGTGCACACAGGTGGTTCATTCTTCCCGCTCGTTTTCCTTCTCTGCCTCAATGCCATCAGTCCCTCATCAGAAATTAAAATGGCTCACTGAGGGTGTGAAATAAAGATTACGGCCTTGAAAGCCCTGAGCAGCTGGTCCTCCCAGAACCAGCCATATGGACCACTAGGGTTGGGGCTATTTTTGCATTCTGTCCTGTCGAACATGCTAGGGGAAATTAGAGTTCAACCTGCCTGCCTGTCTGTCTGAGTCCACTGAGCTCCGATCCATGTCAGGAATTCATGCCGCCTGTAGTCATAGCAACAGGCTAGGTCTAAGTGCTTGACTTAGAATGGCTAGGAGGAACTTTCATTGAAGACCGCTTCCTCATTCCTTCATCTCACTCAGCCCTTATTGCCCAGTGACCACTGTAAATTTTCATGCATGTCATAACTTGATTATTTCTGTTATGCAGATGATTCAATTTAGCTGTTTGCATGCATAGCAGAACACCCTGGATTCTTAATATGATCATTTTTCAACAATTTTGCATGCTGTGATTATTGTCTGAATGCATGCACAGAACAAATTTCAAAATTTCTGGCACTTAGCACAGAAAAAAGGCAAAAATATTACAACAAATTAAATTGTGGATCGGGATATATGTGTGTGGGTGTATGTGTGGGGTGTTTGTGTGTGTGTGTGTGTGTGTGGTGTGTGGTAGTGGCAGTTCCTGTTAAAAATGGGGACGGTGGTAGCCAATTTAAATCCCTGGAGCGCCTTGGGGAGATGTGGTTGGGGAAAGTTAACGTTCTCACCTCCCTCAACATCTATCATCTGGGTGCCCTTGAGCAAGCCAGTAAACACCCACCCCCATCTTCTCTGGTGGAGCTGCTCAGTAGCTAACAGCAGAAGACTGTACCTGTCAGCTCCTAGGCCTGAATGTGTGGAGCTGTGTGAATGTCTACGTCTGCTCAGTCTACTTTCCCTGGTTAAATAAAGGTTGAAGAAATCATTGGAGTGCAAGGGGAAAGAACTGTTTCTTGAGCTTCAAAGAGGCAACTGACTCAGCTTCCCTGAAGTGAGGAGGCAGACTGCTTCACAACAGAGGAGCTCTCCCACCTGCTGCGTTTTTTAATCCTGGGAACCCCAATATCCCCTACATCCAGAGAGCAAAGACGGAAAGGGGGGGTATAGGGAATGAGAAGGGCAAAGAGGAGACGTGGGGTTATGCTGCATTCCGAGATGCCAGAAAGTTGGACATCCTTACTTGCAAAAATACAGTGAAACAGCCCGTCAAGTCAGAATTCAAAGTAAAGAACTCAGGCAAGACTTTTCAAACTCAAGGTTTCCTAGATGCAGCTATTTGACACTAGTTAATAGGGTGGTATATACCTGTAAACACTCTTTTATAATTTTCAAAACACATTTTCAGCAATAGCAAAAAATCCACCCAAACAAAAGCAGCTAATGGCGTTGCATTCCTGGATCAATGTCATTGTACAGAGGTGTGTTTTTCTTCATTTTTTTTTCTTTTTCAACTATCTGATACATCAACACCAACAGTAAATGTCAGGTTTTGAGTTCAGTCCTTCAGAGTTGACAAGAAAGTGGTTATCATTATTGGCCTGCCCACCCACGCATAAAACCAACAGCCTGATGCAGCAAGTTCAGCCTCACTGTCTGTGGGTCGCTGAAAGTTATCATGGGGAATGGAACAAATCACTAACTGTACTGTTCTGTGTAGATTTCTATTTTCCAATTGAAAACAATGAATGAATGAGGATAGGATAGGAGTTATTTTAACCTTCCTTTTTTCTGGGTTTGATTCCTTTGTTGACTTTGTTGATTGCTTTGTCTTGTCAGCTCTGTGCCTATACATATATGTATAAAGTAACCATTTTACTGTGCCAAGAGTTCAATTTCCTGATTAAAGCCACTGACTGAAACTAAAAAAAATATGAGAAAAATATGAAATATGACAAATATATATACAGTATATATATAAATAATCAAAATACACTCAGTTTCTGGTTGAAGTTTATTTATGTATCCACTTAATCGTAAGCATGTATCAAAAAACTTAATAAGGAATGAGCATGCCTTAGTCTAATTAATCAACAATCAATCACAGAACAAAATAATGTAATAAAATAAAACACAAGGAGGCAAAACCAAGCACAAGATACAAAATAAGGGCTACATAACTTACATAGCCCAGGACATGTGGCATCACAGAGATTGGTATTATATTTATTGGAATGTGCTCTGAGGACAGCATTGCATGGTTTAGGGTTAAGGTTAGCATTAGGGCCAGGGTTAGTGTTAGGGTTAGGGAATGTGCCCTCAGAACACATTTCAATAAATTTAATACCAACCTGCCAGCATCACGAGCATCCCCATGAAAACTCTCAAAGAAAAGTTCCACCCCTGGTGAAACCTTAAATAGACCGAGTCCAAGAGAGATCACCCACAGGGAAGCCTGACCATGCAAGAGCCTGAATCTGAATCTGAGTCTTCACCAAAAAGCACTGAAGAAAAACTAAGTCTGGCTGTCTTGTTGGCTTGTTGCATCTGTGCTGTAGACGGTACAGCTGGACATCTGCGACCTGAACACGGCGTGACTGCCACAGAGGGAGGATGCACACATGCTGGAGCCGATGAGCTTAACGTTCTGTGTTAACTAGCTAACTAACATTGCCAATTATCATAACATTAGCTGTAGACTGAAGAATGGCATTTTATGTTGGGCTCAGAAAAGTCTTATAGGCATCCATGTTTCTTTTGTGTTTTTTCCAACCTGGACCACCAGAAAGGCTGTAAATCATGGGCAATTTTCAACTTCCAGTTTTGAATGGTATGCACTATGCAGCGATAGATGATGGAGTGTCTTGTAGGTCAACAGTGGACGTTGCAATCAGCTTTAAAGTGAACAGAGCCATTGAAGGAAAGTGATTACTGGAGCAATATTTTCCTCCTCTTCTTCTGCTCAAGATCCATACTGCTGTTTTGAAAAGGCTGTAAATTATACCTTCATGTATGGGCTACAGTGATATTATAGTCGCTTCTGTTTCAAGCAAGCTATGTAGTCTTGAAACAAATGCTAAATAAGTGTAACAACTCCTGAAAATTCCAGTTGTGGCCTGAATAGAAGTAAAGTAATGAGACCTGGGTCTTCACAACACATTTTAATTGGAACCCCTGCGATGAAGTCTGCAGCTTACAGTATATATAAATACAATTTCCATTCACCCCTGCATACACTTGTTTTGTAAATAGGCCTATTGAACGATGAAGATAAATCAAGCTACGTATGTTGAATCTTTTTTCTCAACATTAATGATAAAAATGTCCTGTGGTTATTCCATACCCATCATCTAAATGTGTGTGCACTCTTGAACCCATGATATCATTCACATATTAAACTATGACAACTAAGACCTGGGGCTATTTGCATGATATCTCATGATCATCCCACGCCCAGCTTAGGTCGCCAGTGACTGTGCGAACTCTGCCAGCGTGACAGTGTTTTTCTCCCAGACTCCAGTACCCAGCCCCTCCCTCCCTCCATCATAGCAAACTTTGCCAGCACAGCTTTAATGGTAATGAAATGCTAATGCTGTGAATTTAAAAACATAATGAGATGTACTGTGATATGCCCCCACCCTAACCTCACTCAGTCTAACGGCTTCGCATGCATCGTGTTTACTTGCATGTGAGAAAGTCACATTTGTACGCAGGCAGCTGTGGCTTTGCGCAGCCTGACACAAGTAGAGGGCTACAGGTGCTCGTGACGCAAGTAAACACATGGGGTACGAGTGTGCCAGTCACCGCCATATAACTTTTTTAATTGCATGGACTTTCTGATGACCATACTGAACCTTACAGTTCATTTATGACAGCATGGCATAAGATTTAATGAAGGAGCATCAGTGTTTAACTGATTTCAACCGAAGCTCCTATCATTGTCTTGTTAGGAGTGTACATGTATAACACACATACAACTCATCAATACATGCTAGCCTCGATTTACGAAAGCCTTTAATGTGTGCAGAAACTTTTAGCATGTGCAAAGCCAATGACATAACCCCTGATTGGTCAAAAAGGTTGTCTTGCAATAATGAGACTTAAAGGACCATACCAGTGGTTTTGAACATTTGGCCAGTTGAGATACAGTTTACCCACATTTTACATTGCAGTCGTACAGTCGTTGCCATCCATAAACCACGGAATTGATAAATCTCAGTGTAAAGCAAACTTTTCCCTGGGGACTATTTTCCAGCGGAGAGACCTTTTACAAGAGCAAAGCTCTTGTAAAACGTAAGCTAAGAAATGAGCTTTCAGGCTCATTCAGAGTGTCACTTGGTTATTATTATTCAAAGTATGATCGCTTTGATAAGCTCCAACATATAAACATGTAGGCTGGGGTCAGTTCCTCTAATGCAGCCTCACCCCTACATTCCCTTAAAATATCTTTTATCTGCTGTCTGAATATAGAATATGTTACTACACTTTTTATATCATTGTTAGCCAGTCAATTGTCCTGCATAAGAAATCCACATCAGATTTGCTGACTGCACTCATTATTTTTCAGCCATTATAGGCTGCAGGAAAACAGCTGCTGAGCTAGCAATCAACACATTCATGCAACAGTGTAGTTCTCCTTTTTAAATGAGAACTTTGATTTTGGGCTGTGCTTTTTGAAATGTTTAATATTCTTTTCAAGGCTATTTTTGAGAATGCTGTTCATGCGGGTGCTATAGCAGTACCCGCCCAAAACCCAGACATCAAACAGCTTTTGCCTATTGATTAGCGCAGTCTAACTCCAAGGAAAGCAAGGAAATTGAATTGTTTCCAGGGTGATTTAAACTTACGAGACCTCCGCAGTGATGTTTTTGCCCAAAACTTGCTTAAGGGTGGCCAGCAGTTCTTTTCTTTTGAATATATCAGCGGTATATTAATGAAATATTCACACAGTCACTCATTATACGTAGAGAGGATGAATTTGAATGTCTTATATTTCAGAAGTACATAAGAAGGCTGCAGTTAATGCTACCTGTTTACTACTTTTACAGTGAGTAGACTGACACGGGTATTTTGAGATACAGTGCCCTGTGCAGTATTCACAAAAATATCCTCTTCTATTTAATAAAAGATGACACTCCATTCCCTAGTGTCCAATAGTTGATTGAAGCAGAATCTATTTTTTCACGGTGAGGTGCAAAACAGATCTGCTGATCACCTCTTTTTTTTTTCTTTTTTTTTTGCTGTTTCTGTTAAAGTTTTTATTTTCAGAACTTGCACATGGGAAACAAGCTCCCAATCCCCCCTCCCACCCCTGTGAATACATTTTTTGTGGTTTGTGGCAGGT